>CAJNOQ010000532.1:5871-47768 GCA_905250885.1 Didymodactylos carnosus | reverse complement strand
ATGTAACTCTGGAAGAAGAAAACCAGATTGAATATTATATAGCTCACGATTTTTCACATGAGTTCTATATCGCTCATACAAGAGCTTTTTTATCAGCCATTATTGAGATAAACAAGTGCAGACAGAGTTGTTGTGAGGTCAGAGGTCAGTTTCTTGAACGTACAAAAGAGTAAATTAGAATTTCTTTTTTTACAGAGTAGATGATCAACCTTAGGCACTTCTGTTATGTATGTCAGCAATTTTTTTCGCTCTCTTACATCCGACCTCGACGAAACTCTCGGGGAATGCTAGTCCTATCAAAGTATATGGGTCTGACAAAGTTTTTATGTAAGTTTCTCACAAAAGTTCTCTCATTTAAAAACAAAACGAATATGCAAAAATCGGACCCTATTTGCCTCTAGACACATGTATTAGCTACACTATGATTTGAATAATCATGTTCGTAGCAGTGTTGTATTTCTTTTTACGCTATGTATTAGCTACATTCGCATCGCTGAAACGTTCGATAAAACTTAATTGTCGCCTAGAATATCGCCTATTCTGTTTTACTCTGGAAAAACAACATAAAATACGTTTTTTTGAAAAATAAAATAATTTTTTCAATTATATGAGGAATGTGGAACTTAGATTTGTGGCCACAAAGGATCTGATGTGCACATGCTCGCACATGTGTTGAAAACTACGATGCATGCAGCTGCCTATGATGTCGTGATCTTCTTAGTTAAATTTATTAAAAATAAGTTATGGTTTTCAGTCGTCATCACTGTCTCAACTGCCACCTCCAGCTTATTCTCTGAGTCGCCGACCTCCAGAAATTAATTCAGAATCAATGAATGAGAACGAATTTAGTGCTTTTGCTGACAATTTGCCATCGTACAATCAACTTAGTCAAAACATCGACAATTTACCACCAAATTATTACAATATTTCTATTGTGCCAGAAGGAGCAATATTGAATTATAGTGATGTTTTGCCAGTTGCTAAGCTGTCCGAAGCCGAGATCGAGAGAAATAAAAATGGAATTATATCGCTTGATCCGCTATTAAACAACAATCCCGATGAATTGTGGCGCTATTTTATGACATATCTTACCGAAAAACCGAATGTGGTTGTCGTTGTTCACGGATACCATACCGAAGTAAGTATAAAAATATTTCTGCGTTGAGAATAAAAATAAAAGCTCTTGTATGAGCGATATAGAACTCATGTGAAAAATCGTGAGCTATATAATATTCAATCTGGTTTTCTTCTTCCAGAGTTACATTGCATATGAACAATATCGAGACGCTAACGGTAATTTTAGTACTCGTCCTGTTCATCGATCTAAGCAAGTTGACGATTTCAATTTTACTGTTGATATTACTCCATACATCAATGCAAAATGGTCACGAGTTGTTGTTCGAGCGAATGGCACTGATAATGAAGACTCTATCACTTTGCGTGATTGTCTCGAGCAATATACTCGAAGTACAAAGAAAATCAAACAACTTACTCTGGAAAAACAAATTGATGGCTGGCGCCTCCAGGATGTGAAAGACAACATCAAGGTACTACTTCGTCAAACTGGTTATCGACATCATATAACAGGTAGTATTTTAACTA
The DNA here is from genome assembly GCA_905250885.1 of Didymodactylos carnosus. NCBI lineage: Eukaryota > Metazoa > Rotifera > Eurotatoria > Philodinida > Philodinidae > Didymodactylos > Didymodactylos carnosus. Next base: position 46,166 of record CAJNOQ010000532.1, on the reverse strand, counting down.
TCAAGAAGATAAATTTGTATATTTTCTTGCATCAAATAAGAATCACGTAACTTTTATTTTAGTTACATTTCCATTGACAAACTATAAAATTGTCGCACGTGGCAGCAACAAAATATCAAAATTTGCTAATAATACGTGTGCTCGATTAACATGTGCTCTCACTTGTCTGTGGATCGTATTTCTACCCGTTTATTTATGTATGAGATCTCGAGGTACAACAAAAAATAAAATTATAGCCGAATATCGATTTTCCATATCTGCAGATGTCTTCATGGCAATGAATGCAGATTTAATTACCAATGCATCGAGAATGAAGTCCAGAGAACATTATATGGCGAACAAAGCGTAGTAATTTTTTAATCATCCGGATTTTCGTCTAAACTGATTTTTGTTGAATAAAAAACTTTTTTTATGGATAAATGTTGAGAATGTGACGAAGTAGGAGAAACTTTTTTCAAGACATGTGACCTTCGCACTATGATTGCTGATTGAAAAAAAACATATCTCATGGAAAGTGAAAAGAACGTGAGAGTACTTTTATACAGGTTCGGTCACTTTAGACATAACTACCAGTGGACAAGATCTCAATTTGTACGTCGTTTAATACCGTCAAATTTACGTAAAATTTGCTCTCTAAAAAAGTCAGATTACATACTCCTTTCCGAATAACGTTCATATCAATTGCATATAAAATTATCATTCATAAATTCAATTTTCTTCATTGACGTTTTAGAGAATCGTTTGAGTCGCGGTTAACTACACTAAAGAAGGTCATCCATCCTGTAGCATGTGTTTTAATTGTCCAGTATGTATTATTTTTGTTGATATTTGGCAGAGATAATGAGTCATTTCTACTATTACGGAAATTTTTTTAGAATTGATAAAAATATGAAAATAAAAACATTTTCCACTAGAAAATGTACGAGATTTAATCAAGGTTATTGTTTTTTCACTTTTACGCGAAAGGAGATTTATTTTGTTTTTATCTAAAGATGATGAAATAAGTTTCTAATTTCAGAATATATATGACAAGTAGAGTCATATATATAAAAGGAAAAACACGAAAAGAGAAGAAAAAGAAAAAAAACGGTGTTGAAACCAAGGTGCCTAACTCGTTCATTCTGTTCTTCGTCATGTCCTATGTTAATTAAATTGTATTTCTAATATGGGTATGTGACAAAAATATTATTATATGAAAAAGGTAAATGACCTTTTTAAATAAAATCATTGTACTATTTAAAGATATATTTCTGTCTTCATGCCGAGCAAGAATATTTTTTTGTTATTATTTTTAGTCTTGCTACTATCATTTAATCAAGTTCGTTCAACAATTTATGGATGTAATCCAAATGCAGAATGTGGATGCTCGCAGTTCAATGCAACTTTAACACGAATCATTGGTGGAGAATCGGTTAAACTATCAACATGGGGTTTTGCTGTTTCTATTAGAGTTGGTGGATCCCATTTCTGTGGTGGAACAATTTTGAGCGACAAGTTGATAATCACTGCCGCCCACTGCGTCGCCGCCTTTCCATCAATTTCACGTGTTAGCATTGCTGCAGGTAGTAATTATTTAACTATACCAAATCAAGTGCGTTCCATTTCAACAGCAACAATGCATGAAGAATATGATCCCAGTCAGTTTCTTAATGATATTGCGATTCTAAAATTATCCTCGTCCCTAGATTTAACTGATTCAGAAGTGTCGAAAATTTGTTTACCAAACATTTCATCAAGTTATCTCAGCTTAAATGAATATCCGCCACCAGATTTAGATGTAGTAGCGATTGGGTGGGGAGTGCTATTTTATCACAGTGTTAATATGTCAAATACACTTCAACAAGTAGCTTTAAGAACAATTTCAAAATCCAACTACTATTGTAATGGGACATTGTATAATCCCAAGTATCAATTTTGTGCAGGAAATTTGACCGGAGGCAAAGGTTAGTATTTTCTTATTTATTGGAGTTCATTGTGTTCGTGGCTTTCCAAGTTAAAAGCAATAGATTAGATTTCATAATTTAGTGATAAGCTGTGTATGTGTTACAGTGGAAGTTGAACGTCAATGTAGAGAAAATTAAAGCCGACCTAAAATAAACGATGATTTATTATTTGAAATCGAGTTTAATTTTCTCTACTGTTCTCACCCTAATCGCATGTAAACCCGTAATACTTATGGAGTATTGTAGCTAATTTGCCTTTCTCCGACGCATCAGAGTTTGATTACTAGCAGACAGGGTAACTTTTTGTGGAAATTGTAAATCAAAGGAGTTCTTTGATGATTTGGCATTTATAATCTCAAAGTTTTTGAGAATTTTGGTACAAATGTGTCTGTTGCCACTACAACAATAAAAACGTCCCGCGTTTTGATACCTCGATATGGTTGTTGTAGTACTTGGCTGATGAATTGCATGTATTCATATGTGCAAAGCGGTAAAAATCAATGCATAATGATATTCAATATAATTTAAAAATTTTAATTTCTACAAGTACAGAGTAAAACGCAGACGGTGGCTTATGTAATAAAACATGGATTTCTAGACTAATGCTTTGAAGAGAAAATTCTAGTTTACAAAGTACCCTAGATGAAATCCCACGCACTTCTTGTCTATTTCCTACTAGGATCTTACAAGATCCTAACATTTAGGATATATCTAATAACTTCCTAACAGAATCCTAAAATGCTAGGATCCTACTAGGATTTCGCTTAAGATTGTTTAGGATCCTAATAGAATCTTAGAAAATCCTATGACTTCCGCGTATACTTGATTTTATCAGGATTCTATAGGATTTTGTTAGGATCCTAAACAACCTTAAGCGAAATCCTAGTAGAATCCATATCTTACTATCCCAGGACGATGATTACGACGATCGTAAACGGTCGTAATACGTCAAATTACGACGCCGTATTTTGACGTTTATGATAGTATTTCGTTGTAATCTGGCGTGTTTCGTGGAGAAGTATTACGATGATCGTAATACTGTCATCGTATTTTGTCGTATTTCATCATAAACCACAGTTTACGACAGTCGTACTCCTTCTCCACGATTCCTTTCGTCGTATTTTGACGTAAACTGCAGTTTACTGCCGTGTGAGTTCGATCTGGGTATATACTTTCAACTTTCCTATACAGATATATATAAATGAGCCAAATAATTACAGTCCAATAACACTTTTGCAGTAGTAAGTAAGGTTTTTCAACGAGTGGTTCATAATCATCTATACAATCATCTAAAGAAAAAAATCGAAAGTTGAAAACGAAAGGAATAGATGGTGCGCTTTTAAAATGGTTTAAGAGTTATTTGAAAGGTCGAAAAATGATCACTGTAATCTACTATGTTACCGATAAACAGCGGCGTGCTGCAAGATAGTGTAATGGAGCCACTACTTTTTCTGATCTATATCGATGATATCGGTAGCGGATCGAGCTCAATGATACGGTTGTTTGCTAAACGATACAGTATTGCATTGTTCAGATCATAACATTTATAATTTAACGTACACCAAGAACGATGATTTAAAAAAAGCATTCAAATGATTAGTTCACCGGCATGACATGTGAAGGAATGACATTTAATTATAATCTGCAGTAAGGCTTAATAATTAATAATGTAGCGCTGAAAGATGTAAAAGAACATAAACATTCAGGGGTTTTCCAATAAAAAAATCTTCATTAAAAAGTTTTATCTAAATTTGACAAATATTAAATCTTATGAAAAAATTCAAACAATAGCAAAACGGTAGCAAATCAACGCTAAACTAAATATATAAGTCGCACGTTTTTCCGATAATAACTTTTGATTATTACATTAGGTTATCGAATCAGCGTAAAGTGAGAAAAATTCTAGGGTGGTATACACTCGAAACCACAGTCAATTGGTCGCAAAACAATGCATAAAATTGTTACTCGCCAAACACCGTTGTTTCTATTAAAATATATCGAACCGATGTACATCCTTTTTTTGTTCTACAAAACACTGGCTCAAACATTGTGTTTCACCTTGTGTGTAATATATCAACAACAAATTAGATATTGCACAAATATCCAAAGTAGAATCATAATCAATCGTTTTAGGGCTATCGATAGTTCAAATAAAATGTTACAATGTATCAGGAAAATAAATAAGAAGAAATCCGCAAGAAATATTCAAACTTATGATTATTCAACGCTTTATACCAGTATACCTCACAATCTACTGATTGAGAGTATGGAATGGATAGAAAAGAAAAGTTATTTGTCTCAAAACACGGTTATATTGGCTAACATCAGGTTTGCTACATTCCAAAGTGCCTTAGCTGTTCATAAGAATAGGAACAAAAGTCCCACGGTAATCAGTAGAGAGAGTTTCAACGAAATTATTAACTTTTTAGTCGAAAGCAGCTACTTTACCTTCGGAACAATTGGGATTCGACAGATAATTGGGATACCCATGGATACTAATCCTTATCTAGCAAACTTACTTTTGTATAAATATAAATTTGAGTTTATGGAGAAAAATACTCAGAAAATGTACTTGAACTGTAGAGTTTTAAATAATGCATTTCGATACATCGATGACCTTATTACCACCAATTATGATGATAAATTTAACTATAATAAACAAGTCATTTATCCTGTGTAGTCATCTTTAAATCGGGAAAATCTAAATGATAAATAAGCTACATTTTTCGATTTCGAAATGAATATAATTAACGGAATAATACAAATCAAACCTTTTGATAAATGTATCAAGTTCGGCTTTAATACTGTCTAACTATTTTTTAGCTGTTTGCTTGTTTTAACCCGTATGTCAACATCTTCACAACACAAACTTTGGACATTACCATAAAATGACTTCTCAACAACTAACAACATCACCGTTTTCTCAACATCAAATCAAACTTCTGATGATGCAGTGTTAACAATAACATCTTTTAGCTAAGGGACCACCCGTACACAAGAAAAGATAGTACCAAGATTAAAGCTCCGAATCTATTTGTATCTGGTTCTTAGCTGATTGAACTGCAAGAGAAGAGAAGAAATGATATTATGTTTAAATATATACATATTTATTTGTACGTGTGTTGATGTATACCGTAAAGCAAATTAACATCTTGTATAGCGCGCATCCAACTATGTAATGACAATGCTGAATTAGTCCATATAGCCGGAAGAGTTCTGAGAAAAGAGCGATATTAAGGCTTGAAACTGTTAAATTCCGATTGTCCAACCAAAAAACGGTGCCCACGTAGTTCTGATTAACCCTTAGCGAGATTTAAACGGAAAGTAAGAATTGGTGACGTCACCAAAATGGCACGATCCTTTTTTTACTTGAATAAACCAGTGATGTTGAGTAGTTGGTTCTATCTAAATATTATTCTACAACTTTATATGGTGCAATTAGGAGTTGTAATTCCAAAGCGTTCAAACGTAAAAATCGTAGATAAGTACTTTTTATGACCTCAATTATTTGAATTTCTCTTGTATTGAGTACGCTAGTGTTAAACGCATTCATTGTTGTAAATGATAGATTTTTTTTTCTATTTTAGATACGTGTCAAGGCGATAGCGGTGGACCTTTACTATTGTTCACTAATAATCAATGGCAATTAGTTGGTATTACTAGTTATGGCGTTGGTTGTGGGAATGTTGATCGCCCTGGTATTTACACAAGAGTGGCATACTATCTGGATTGGATTAAATTGAATGGTTGTCAATCATCTATTGATATATCAGCAAAAAAATATTTTTACTGTTTGGTATTATTTATTATGCTCTTTATACGTCTTCCGATGACTTCATAACCACACTTTTATTATTGTTAGCAAATACGCATACAATCAAAGTTATTGACTATTCATGTCTTCTGCGATTGTAAGTGGAGTCAGTTTCCACTGGAATTTTTTAGCGAATAGCGGTCGGTATAGTAGTGATACATTATAACGGCAGAACCCCATCAGATACAATCGTGTAATAAACTAACAGTTCACTTTGTTAAAAAACCTTCTAGTTTCTCAACTTCTCTCTTCCACACTGTTTTATCCTACTATTATTTTGTTGTTTTCAATAAGTTATCCAGTTTTACCGGTTTTTTGTTCTTCAGCTTAGATCCTTGTACATTCAGTTTCCAATCAGGTCGTATGTACGATATTCGTATTTTCAATCATGTGGAAGTATTCTTATCGAGTAAATGGTTATGTATAACCATATTTAACGTCGTTATTTTATATCTGTTTTTATGTGATATATAGGATACTGACAAGGTAGACTTGTCAGTTTGAGTAGCCCTGGAGTCAGATGTTAGCCTGACTTAAAGCTTTTATCATCCAGTAGCTTGAGCTCCTCATATATACGTACTAACCACTAACTATCTTTGTTACAAACCAGAGAAACTGTGTTGTACGCTACATTGTAGCAAATATGCTATGGAACGAATGATTTGAATCACATAAATAGTAATAAATAACCTAAGTTTAGCAAATGACTCGATCTAATATAGTTTTATATTATCAAAAATACTACGAAAATTTCAAGCACTTATCACAATTACTCTAAACTATCCTGAGTTATTATACTTTCAGACTGTTAAAACTATCGTACCCTCAATATAAAATACTAACAATTGTTGGCCAGGTTTAAAATAGAGGTGTGCAGGATGACCCGACCCTACCCTACCCTGTCCTATTAGGTAGGGTAGGATAGGTTAAGGATACGAAACATTTTTATAGAGTAGGGTATACTTTGAGACGTTTGTCATAGAATGTACCCTATGAGATAAAGAACGCTTAGTATTGAGAGACATTCGCTCCTTTGGTGATGCATGACCTCGTTATCCATCAGAGAAGATCTATGCCTGTTGTTATTGGATATGAATTTGGAATTTTTGAATAAAACTGTAGCTAGAATGTCGATCGGTGAACGAATGATCCTTATTTTGCTCCTGCTTTCTTATGTGTAGATGTAGAGTAGAGTGTAGGTTGCAAACTGTGTAAAGTCAACAGGGTAGGATGGGGCAGGATGTAAAAGTTAATAGAGTAGAATAGTGTAGGGTATTAGACATTTCTATAAGGTAGGGTACAGGGTACAAAAAACTCGTATCCTGCACACCTCTAGTTTAAAATCGATTCAGATGACATGCTTCTACAGTATGTGTTATCCCATGCAAAAACGATCCAATTTTTTCGGTCATTAATCTAGATTCAGGTTCCCCAAAATCGATGGCTAATTTTTATTTTTATCGGCTCAAATATCCATTGATTATACTCTTTACTAGGTTAGATTTTCAAAAGTGATGATTTATTTTCTACTTCCTCATAGCCTCAGCTATAGAAAGTTATTCACTAGCAAAAGCATAGTTATTATCCAATTCAGTGAGAATTATATTTTTCACTTTTTTTCTCTATTTTTCGCCTATTTTGTACCTGACTTTTTATCTTTATTTTTATCTCTAGATAAAATTAAAAAAACTGGCATAAATAAATGATTAATTACTTAATCACTATTACGGTGTTTTTTTTGTAAACTGAAAGCCATGATTTTCTAATAGTTAATCTACCCCATGCAAACACGACCCAGTTTTTGGATCATTTATCTAGATTCAGGTGCACGTGCATCTAGATAGACTGACTATTAGAAAATCATGGCTTTCAGTTTACAAAAAAAACACCGTAATAGTGATTAAGTAATTAATCATTTATTTATGCCAGTTTTTTTAATTTTATCTAGAGATAAAAATAAAGATAAAAAGTCAGGTACAAAATAGGCGAAAAATAGAGAAAAAAAGTGAAAAATATAATTCTCACTGAATTGGATAATAACTATGCTTTTGCTAGTGAATAACTTTCTATAGCTGAGGCTATGAGGAAGTAGAAAATAAATCATCACTTTTGAAAATCTAACCTAGTAAAGAGTATAATCAATGGATATTTGAGCCGATAAAAATAAAAATTAGCCATCGATCTTGGCAGGCCTAACGCTATGACATTTTTTTAATCACGATTTCTAGAGAAGACTCAGAGCTTTTAATTTTTAAAAAGATAATTTAAATTACTCCTCTTTTTTTATCCGAAGTTCTATTTTTGATTCTTTTTAGAGTCAAAATTCGTGATTTCCATAAAAAATAAATGAGTTTAGACATGTATATTGAAGGCTAATTTGGAAAATTTTCTTTCTAAAAATCATTATGTGTCCAAGCTGTCACCACAAATCTTATTTATTGTACAAAACTCGCTAGTCTACCTTTCCTATGCTTCCTAATTATTGTCAAGTATAATTAGTTTGATGAAAGAAGGTATCGCGCATACTGATACGTATACATACACTATAGCGATACTAGTCGCCACTTATTTATCAATCTATCACTGAATGTTACTTGTTAGTAGGTGACCCAATTCATTAAGTCTTACCTCTATGCATGCTTGACATGTTATTTAAATGCACCGGCATTTATCAGTTGCAATTCTGCGTTTTTTTCATCAAAAAATTTTCATACCGCAAAATAATCTTCTAAAAGTTTTTTTATGACTGTCTTGTCGTATGTGTCTTAATTATTGAATTAACCGAACAAATGTACATATTTAAAAGTATTATGTTCGGAGAGAAACTGTAATTTATGGTATATCTGGTATGTAACATACATTATGAACTTGGTCACCCAAAAATATCTGCAAGAAGAACGACAAAAAGATTTCTGATGTTTCATTCAAAAATCCTTTATTTAATCGGTTTATTACAGGATTTTTCACTTTTTCTAAACCTAAACTCATTCTTCCTTTTCGTAAAAAAAACCCAGTGAGTTCGGTTGTTTGAATTCAGTAATTAGAATTTAAAAAAAAATTCATTATTTTTTCACTCACTGCCAATCCATTCCGTACTTTCATATAGTCAGATCTTGGTTACAAAATGATACAAACCGCAGGTCGTTATCGCGTTTGCTCTTCGAGGAACCAGCCTGTTCTATTTTGAAATGGATAGTAGAAGCAGAATTACCATAATACCATTAGTTTATACAGTACATAGAAAACGCTTGATAGCCAATTTTCATATCTGATTATAATTATATTTTTTAATAATATATCATCAAATATTTTGAATTAATATTCTTAAAGGAACATTATTGATTAAAAACACGTAATACAAAATACAAAACAAAAAACAACGAAATGCTTGTTTACAGAAAAATTAATTAACTAAAAATAGAGTGATAGTTATAAAAAAACTACTGTGCTATTTTTCCTCTTCTCGTTCTTCTCTTAATTCTATTTCTAATGTGATCTTTTGCTCGTCTAACATTGTGTCCAATGAGTTGTTTTTGATCATGATACAATTCTTTGAGTGTATCACCTTGTGGTGCTCTCTTCAAAACACCACGTTTCAACAAATTTTTCGATAAGAATGCTGTCACACCTAATGAAGTTGCATAACGAATAGGTGTAAGAAATTTATAAAGTAAAACAGCAGTAGCTAATAGTCGCAAACGTTCGCCAGTGAAATAGTCATTAAGACGTGTCACTTGATCCTCAGTAAGTAGTGGTAATTTTTTGATAACAGATATAATTTGAAAATCATTCAATTTTTGAACAAATTTTGTACGACGCTCATCAGTAATTACATTCAAATACACCAGACCATTCATTATATACATTCCTAAAATTGATGGGACAAAGAAGCATATTTAGAAGAAAATTTCGGACAATTCTAGTCGCACTCATTTTTATTTCTATATTCTAATTTTAATTCTATCTGTTCTTACCTAAATCAAGGCCTTTAACATGAATAAAAATAAGTCCTGAAATCCACATCCACGATGTAACAAAATGAACTGCAATCAAAATTTTTCCATATTTAGCATAGGCTTGACGAAATCGTTGAAGTATACTTGACTGCGATTTTACGGCAGATGTGGTTGATGGTGGTACATAATCTGGAGGATGAACTGGATTATTCGGATGTGACTGTCGCTGTTGTGATTTAATAATTACTGGTCGATTTCTGAGTGTTTTTAGAGTATTTACAAATAATTGATTTGGAGAATAACGTAATGTATGCTGTTTGAATAAAAAGCTTTTGTTCAAGAATAACAGAGTGGAGTAACATTTTGTAGGAGAACCGATGGGTAAAGGTGAACATTTAAAAATAGTCGATGGTGTTGAACGAATAGTAGAGAACAGTAGAGAACGAATAACAGGTAGAGTGGAAGATGTACATATTGTGCGATAAATTACATACATTTGTTTAACAATAAATATAAAATCTAAATGAAAAAAAAAGAAAGAGTTATATGGAAATGTAGTGGTACATATTCTTTTTATTATTTAAATGTCTTTCATTTATTCTTATTATAACAACAACAAAAAAACTTATCCATATCATTACACTATAACAAATGTACATCATAGATATTTCATTTTTTTTTGTCTTGACTGTTTCGTGAAATGAAGATAGTTTAACTTGTGATAGATATGAACGATAATAAAAATCAAATTTTTATTTTTTGTCTTAATAGAATATGTAGAACTATGTACAAGAAATGACATTTTACATTATTTATCTAACACTTTGTCTAATGGATTTACAAAGAGTGTACCAAACAATTCCATATCATTACTGAACAACGGTACGACTACGTCTGAATTTTGATCTTGAATTGTAGTTGTTGGCAACAGAAGATTTTGTTTCTTAGTTTTTTTACTTTTACTAGATGGTGGCACATCATCTTCCATACTAGCTGCTGATGAATCTGAATTTGTTCGCTTGTGTGACGAAGCTTTCGGTGTGGTTGTGCTCGATGTTTTTGATTGTTTACTTGATTGTTTACTCGATTTTTCTGCAGTTGTTATAGGCACAGATAATTTTATGATAGTTGATTGTTCTTCTTCAGTATCTGAATCGACAGATATTGTATCTTCTCTCAATATCAAATCTAACTCAAATATAGGTTTCATATAAATGGCAATTTGTTTCAATCGTAAATGATAAGTGGAGTCGAATGTTGTCAATAAACGTTCAAAATATTGTTTACGTTCTAAACTTGAAGTGTATGCGATAAAGAATACCAAAGATCAATAGAAGAATATGTTAATTTACCTAGAACAGATTGTATCTGTGTTTTTAATTCTTTTCTTGTTGGATATTTGTCAATATCTATACATTTTCGATCATATTCTAAAAGATGTAAACGTTTATCTTTTGCTTTAATCAAATGCTTCTCATTCAAATCTAATTCTATACGTAATTTTTCTAAATGTTTTAAAATAGATGAATTTTTTTGCTCATAACATAATTGTTCATATTTGTCCATTTTTAACGTTGTCTGTGATAAAGTATAGGAGTGTTCAATAGCGTACAGTGATGAGAGAAGTTTTTCAATTGAATCATCAGATGTGGTCGATGAGTCATGAAACCAACGATGATACGTTTTCATTAGTGTTAAAATACGCCGATCATCAATACCCATGTCACCCTCATATAATAGGCGAGAACGAATAATGTCATCTTCTGGAACGCCGAGAGTACGTTGTGACTAAAAAAATAAAAAAATATATATATATAGAGAGAGAGAGATATACAATGAGAAAAATATGTATATTTTTTTCAAAGACGTACATACTTTTAGTTGTTCTTGTTTTGGTATTTTGGCTGGTGTCGGTGATAATGATGGTGTCTGTTGAACTTGAACTTTTCGCTTTAAAGGTAGACCATTTTTAGTAGATGATGAAGAATTTGTTGATGACATGATGAAGTAAATTGATAATTAAAAAATACTAAAATTATAGTAATTACGACAGTGAGTGAGAGTAATTGCATTGATTTGTAAATTGAAGTTGATCGAGAGCTCGATAAACAGATTTTATAGCATGCGTAGTGACTTCTACGGCATATACTAGACAACGACGGGATTCACTGGCACACTACTTTAGACGGATCAGAACGGAGTGTTACTTTTTGAAAACTAAAAAAATAACAAAAATTGCTGAGCTTTTGAAAAATTGAGGGAACGAAAAATCTTTTGTTTGTATTTATGGATCTAATACATTTGATGGTACAAATTGAGGGTGAAGTAAGAAAACACTTTCATCAGATGATGTAATTCTTCCAAGTTGTGTGTCGAATAATTGATTGATTGCAAAGTAATCAGTACGAATGGTAGAACTAGTACTAACTTAATGCGTCAGGAATATTTCGTAATATTGAAAAAAACAAATGTCTAGTTTTATTGTTTTATTTCTAAGGAAAATCTGCAGAAGAGAATTTAATAGTGCAAAGAAAAACCATTGATTCCACCTAAAGACAGAAAAGATCGAAAGATATAAAATGTGTAAATCAACAGACAACACGAAAAAAACTGCAATAAAACTAACGACATTACTTTTAGTAAAAAAACTTAATCCTTTTCTTTCTTCAAAATAGCTGGAGAAGATTCACGAAAATATACTTATAAAAAAATAACTAGAATAATGGAAGACGTACGTGCGCACCGGAATCGAAATAAGACAAAAATCTGAGTCTTTATAATAATAAAAGAGTTTGATTATACATCTTTCCTTCTCACAGCAACAGTATCTTAATTGAAAACTAGTCTGATCAATGTTTAGTAAAAAAAATGACAATGTTAAGAAGTAGTGATTCAATCCAGTTATCGCAGACAACTTTGAATAACAAAAAAAGCTTAAAAAGAGAATCAATGTGAATTATCTAGCCCAAGTAAAAACTATCTATTTTAAAAAGAGAAAGAAAAGCATTTCGAAAGAAAAATATCATTTGCACGATCATTGTCTCAGTACTAGAAAATGACTACTCAAAAACCTAAATTTGCTTTTTAACAAGATTTTACGAAAGAAAATAGGCATAATCAAACATTACGTCATTTTGACAGTTATACAACGTGTATTCCATTTGTGAAACCTGTTGCTCTCTTTAAACTACTATAAAATGACATAAGCGTAGCAGATCCTGTTACATGTCCAATATCAGCGGGATTTGTCCGAATTGTCTTACAATGAAACGATGGTTTATTTTTATCGATAGAGTCTGGACCCCACAACTCAATTTCTATAATATGTCGATCAAATAATTTTTTATCAGCAACCAGTTTTCCCTGAACGCCATCGAAACCCAAATTTGGCGCCAATATAGCACAAATAGCCATTGTATTAACATTATTCGGAGCTAAGTGGCATACTTCACGTATAGGACCATCGTACAATATCACTTCACCTTCGATCTCTAAACAAAAAATCAGAATTGCTAGTAAAGGTCTCTATCTACGTCTACATGACAGAATAAAGTAAAAGTTTTGATTTGAAAAATATATTTCTCATCCGAATTGAACAATGATCACAGAAAAAATATAAATTCCATCGCAGACATTACATCACTTTGTAAGATGATCTCTTTTTCACTTTTGTGACTAACTTTCGCATTTAGGTATAATTTTACTGTTTGTTTATTGTACTTGCTGTTTATCAGTTACCTAAATTTTCCGTTAATTTTGTTCGCAACGGTTCATTAAGTTTAAGTGAATCTGGATGCTTTTTCATTGTTATACATAAGGTTTTCAAAATATTTCTTTCACACATTTTCGAAATATCCTCAGCGCCCCAACATGCACCAGCACCAACATAAATTGAATGTGATGAATCCATCGTCTTTTTACGTAATAACTTTTCCAAATGATCGTCCGCAAAAGCAGTTGGAGAGCCGATAAATAAGTCACATACGTCAAGAATTTGAATTCCATACTTTTCGATGACATCTGGATGAGCAACTTCAATAACTAAATCGGGTAAACGTTGTAAACCTAGCAAAAGAGCATACAAATAACGTAAACTACCATGTCATGAAAACATGGCAAATGATTTAATACAGTGCCCGTGTTGAGAAAAGTAACATTTAGCTTTTTCATCAACTCTCAAATGGCAGTGCTAGCTACAGTGCCAACTCTGAGAACATTTCGTTTTTTTTAGTAGCATTGCAGCAGTTTTTCTTTATCCACGCTATACCAAACTATTTTTTCTACTCTAAATTAACGACTGGTTAAAACCTAAGCAATAAAAATATTATCTAAACCTCTATCTTTTCCTCATCACCATCATATCTTGATGGTTGTATAACCATACATATATTGGGTCAATTCTAATCATCCCTAAATTTAAGGTTACACTTTAGGTAGACTATAATTGACCGATATATGTCAAAGTGCTAATTTTCAAAACCCATGTCGTTAAGATCGCTATATTCAGGACGATTACTTGCGATTAGCAATAAAATCGCCAATTAATCGCAATTTTTTTGACTATAATCGTCCTTAAATTGCGATATATGGGCGATTTTTAACAACCGGTGATCACTCGGCTTGCATGAAAATCGACAGTTGTTAAAAATCACTGATATATCGCCGTTCTTAGAAACATCGCAAATTAATTGTGATTAATTATCGATCCTAGTGATTTTTCTGTTTTTTCTTAATAATGGTTAATTAATTGCGATTAATTGTTAATTTTAAGGCATTAAATGGTTTTTTGTTATTCACCGTTTTATTCTGCAGTAGAGTAAGTATATAAGAAACAGAATTTCAACGCGAAATGTTCTTCTTTTCAGATTATCTTTTTAGTTTAGCTTAAAACGGAGTTGCCTAGAATGTTCTCAGTCGTTTCCTCAGAGCTGACTCATTATTTCGATTTGAGTCGGCTTCGAACCGAGGAGCCCAGTTGACCGTTAAACTAAATACTCACTGATTAATTGCTATTAATCGGTAAGAAATCGCCGATTTATTGACGATTTTCACTACATGGGAAAGTCTTGCTGTGTAGTTTACGCAACTAATTCAGCAAGAGTGAATTAGTGATAGTAGATGTTTGATGAGATATATTTAACACTCTTTCATATGTATTGTTTAGGAATATTCATTCATTTAATGTTCCATGTTCTTCTAAGCAAATGTCACTTTTTGACTCTAAGATAAACATCCTTGGTTACCCGCGATTTACTTGCTAAAGACTAGGAGAGGAGGCAAATTTCCTCAGGTCTTAGTCGGCACGTCTCACTACTAAACTCAGACAAAACTAAACCGTTTCATCTTCTTCGCACGATTCCGTACACAACGTAGTATGGAAATTTTTCGTTAAAACATTGAATTCCCACTTAAACTGGGATAAATACAATAGATAAAATGACTATAATTGAGGAAAAACTAACCTTCTTGTACTGTTTCAACGATTAATTGTTTATTAATTTCTGGATATTTTTTAAATACATTCACTGAGCGATTCCAAATAAATACTAATTCAAATTTTTGTTCTGATTTCGATTGTTCCCGTTCTAAAAGATTGTATAGAAATTGTCCTAGATGGCCAAAACCCAATATTCCCATACGGCGAGGACGAAATTCGCATGATGATTCCAAGTTTTTAGCCATATTGATGAGAACTAATTAGAGGAAATATAGAGACGTTAGATTATCTAAAATACGAAACAAAATAAATAGACAATAATAGAAAACCATAGAGGTTACCACCTTTAAGCTCTATGAATACTTATCAACTAACCCCTTACGAACTAAAAGTTAAAAAAGTTCAATCTTATAAACGCTTTAGGAATTATTAGTTTAACAATAATTTTTAACAGAAGTGGAAATTGTGGCATAATTATCTCAATGAAGTAGCATTTTTAAAAGTGTGATCACATCATCGGTGGATTGAATCTAATTATATTAATTCGTACATGATGCAGATTATAATACTTGCAAATATTCGAAAACTCTTCAACAATAAATCTATAGAGAACATATTCCTCATACATTGCAAGTATGTGAGAACCAGAGATCCGCACGGACCGAAAATTTTTGGCCCGATCCGGCCGATGATGAAAGCTTCCGGATCAAACCCGGCTCGGTCCGACTAAACGTAGAATTTATTTGGTCCGGCCCGACCAGTCCTGGAATTTTTCTGGCCCGGCCCGATCACTTTGCGTTTTTTCGTCTTGTATCTGTAATACTTCTGCTGGCTAAGCGGTGTAAACGTATTTCTCAAGCTAATATTTATATTTTTATGATTTCTCGGTATTGAGTATACACATAAATTACAAATCCACGCATGCTTAAAAATTCTAAGTCCGGCCCGACCCGACCAAAATACTTTGCGGACCAAGCCTGGTCCGTGCTGATCTCTGATGAGAACATGTCTCACAAGACGAACAGTAGTCAATTTTTAAGAAAATGTTCAGTTCCTAGTCCTGAAAAAAACCTCAGCGAGATTTTCTAAATTTAACAATACTTTCTTGCTTATTTTTGATATTTTAGTTCGCATTTTAGTATTCATCTGTTCAGACCACGTAATCACCGGTACCGGACGGTTTCAATCAAGAACTTATCAGAACATATGCGAACCGTTACCCGTTCTAGTCGTAGCCAGCATCTACTCTCATCGGAAAAAAGGCAGCAGTGCGCCTCAGTCCAAGTTATTAAGCCGATCTTTTACTAATGAATCACTTATATGACGAAAACGATTGAAAATTTGTCTTAAAGTCAGTGGCTCTCATATAACGGATGGGCCAGATTAAACCGGCTACTTTTGATTTCTGTTTTTTAGGCACTAAAAATCGTTTTAAAATTCGGTTTTGAGTTCATTCGATAGAGAATTCGTTGCTCTACAAAACTATCCACTTTGTTTTCAAATAAATTTTTCTTATTTTTCGGCGCAAAAATTAAAAGAGCAACACCTACCCAATCGTCCAACTATAACCTGTTTTCTGCAGACATCTATCAATTTGTGTAAGCCTATGCTCATCAAGTCCGATGTACATCAAGAGATAGAGAATTCTGTGATCTATGCTTCCACGACCTTTTCAAGATTCCTGGTGCTTTTGTTCAGGAAAAACAGACCTGGAACTAACACCCATTGACAACACAAATAACACCCGGCTGAGTGGGTGGCGCGGCATCGGAAATTATCAACATAGAAAAAAGCTTCAAGCAGTAGCCCTCCCGAAACATTCATTCGCCCCTCCTGAAAATGAAATCTAAATAATACACTGGCGCGTACGAACATCTTTTTTTAATTGCTAAAGGAATGCTATCTATAAAATCTAAGATTATGTATGCTTCTATCGGAAAAGACAATTTGAAGTTGAAAAAAATCACGTTTCTGCTATGGATTCTCGACATTAAATCTCAAACTTTCTTCCTTCGAAAATGAAAGTTCTACTAAGTTCGAAACTTGTAAGAAATGTAATCGCTCATTTTGAGATCAGTAGAGAAGAAATCAACTCTGATAGAATGATTTGAGTGAAACTTATCTCAACCGAAAGTAACAGCAACAACAACAGACTCATTTTAACATTCAAAAACTTCAGTAGTAGTTCGACATTTCTGTTTCTAACTAGAACAAAAAAATTTTCCTTTCATGAAACAAATAGTCGCATAAACTCCAGATCAAATAGTCGAAACGAAAATTTTATTATGCACTGAAACAAACTATCACTATTTTGTCGACTGTTCTTTTTAACTTTTTAAATTCTATCATTTGCATTATTCTTTAGAAAAAAAAACAGTCACATACTCATACTAGTCTATTTAATTAAAACTAAACCTATTTTCGTCTTTTTTCCTATGACCACGTTAAATATAAATCTTTCAACATTAACAATGGTTATTACTCTACTCGTTTTGCTTATTATTATCGGACAAGTTGTTCTCGATTTAAGAGACAAATATGCGATCGAAAAAATAAGTGATGCAGGGAAAGATGCAAAAAAAAAGATTTAGTTTTTTTAGAGACTAGTGGTAAAAACAGTTTGACAAGTATCAACAACAATATAATAAGAATAAATCATTATTCATTAATAAATTTGGTTACTTTAAAATTACTTATTGATTAAAGATAAGAGATGAACAGATATCTCTTCTTTTTTCGAACAAACGATGTAAGGATGCTTTTTAGTTTGTCAAACATTTTTTTTTGTGAAAAATCAATTGATCAAATAACCACAGCGTATATCTCTCTTTTTCCAATGAATGTTTTCTAACTTAAAAATATTTAGAAAAGTTTCGCCAGACAAGAATTAAAAAACGGAAATATCACCGAGTTATGTATATTTCATTAAGTGGAATTGATACACAAAGAACGAATTTTCAAGCATTTAAAGTATGTGACCATGTTTTTTGCCATTGTACATATTTTCCAAGTGGCTCTTTTCTCTTTGACATACAAAATCGATCTAATTTTCCAACTTTAATTTCATCTAAATCGTCAAGAATTTTTTGTGCTTGTTTAATATGCTCTGTGACCTGATGTGTTTCGTAAAGTTTATTCAATTGTTGTTGCTGCTCTTTCAACGGCGAAAGCAAACGTCTCTTTCTGAAATGAGAAGTTTTTGTTCGTGGTAAAATGGTAGCGACGGTTGGATAAGCATTAGAAATTTCCTTGAATAACGTGTCTTCATAGGTTTTCATCATTGCATATTGACCGTCAACAGATAGTGTAGAGACAAAATGCACGGGTGTTGACGGGGGTTTGGATTTTGTCATGGGTAATGGTTCGATTGTTGTTGATTTGGACGTTTTTGGTAACAATAAGGAAGATGGATTGTCATTTAACAAAGATCGTTCAGCTTTTTCCATTACCTATAAAGGTGTAGGTTAGTATCATTTTTAGCTACGGTTAACCTCATCAAACTCAGCGAGAAGAGTTGTTGAATTCAAAACAAATAACTAGTTATCAGGTGTTTATTATGAATAATGATGAAATTTTAAAGGAAACGACAGTGACTACTACTTGGTGCTTAAATAATTGTCTAGATAGGGCCAAAAATCAATTCCATCAGCACTCTGACCGTCTTGATCGACTAAAGGTTTCCAACTCTAAACATAATGTCTACCTTTAATGAATGGATATATTCATTTTCTTGGAATTGTTCAGTATCATGCTGTTGTTCTTCATTGAGTATATTTTCAATTTCAACATTTAATCGACTTCCATTATTTTGTGATGTTCGACTATGAGTCGGTAGAGAAAAGGCAGATTCCTGAAATCGAACAGTAGATAAACGTGGTTTGGGCAATCGAACAGCATTATTCAATGGAATACGTGAAGGTAGTTTATTTTTTTGTTTTAACGATGATGAATAATCGATTACGGAATGACGATGTAAATGAATAGGTGGTAGTATGAATGCTGCCATAGTAAGAATAAAACTAGTAATTCTCTGCTTGTAGTATCGGCAAACTATGTAGATTGCGTCTAACTAATTTTTTTTCATTCTTTTCTTTGTTTTATTTTATTAAGCACAAATAATTGACTTGATTTTTATCGGTTACACAAAAGGTAAAGAAAATGTTCTTTTTCTTTTTGTTCAAATAAACAGACACTCAATAAGTTTAAAAAGTAAACGCAAGTATACAAACACTTGAGTGGATGATTCTATGAATGAATATACAAATGTCAATTTAAAAATTGACAACAAGAACAGAAGAAAAGTAATTAAAACGCACACTGATCTTAATTGGCTTCCGGAAGAAATATATATTACATTAACATGGCAAACTATTCATCTTACTTGATCATACTTAGTCTTTCTACTGCGCAATATGACTTCAAGAATTGCGTCATTTTATTTTGATAATTATAATTTCTCCATGTGAGAGTCGTGTTTGCTTATATGACAAATATTTTTTTGCTCATTTCTCATCGATTATAGAGAAAAAAAAACGAAATATTGCTAAAAAAACTATGTAAAATTAAACAACAATATGCTTTTTCATAAATACTGGATTATTTAAGCGTTCTCATCAATAAAAACTTTTTGTTTTTTTATAATTAGCAATAGCATACACGAATCAAAACTCTTGTTGACACGAACAAGAAATATCATTAGAATCGTTTCTCTTTTTTTCACAATGTATATCTAATATTTCATTACTATATTGAATAAATTCTAAGAGAGTACTTTCTTTTTAAATATAAATGCAAGTATAACAGTTTTGACAAAATAACAACATAAACATTCGAAATGAAGAATACTTCCCATCCACAGTGTGTATCTGGGCGCACATTTAGCAAAAAAATTGAAGTACTGCATTTTTCAGTCTAAGTATAAAAAATTATACTTTAGGATATGGGCCATATATTCATAAAAGAATTCTTATTCTAACTGCTAAGAATTATAAGAAAACATTTAGGTAAAAATTAGCTTAAAATACATTAAGATGCAGTAAAATACGTTTTTCATTAAAGCCAACCAAGTCCAAAATAAAAACGACGTAGATTATCGATCTAGGCTCTTTTTTGACTACATTACCAAAAAGATTTCCCAGCTTGGACTCACAGTGTCAGAGAAATAAATTTATTTTCTAGACTAACTATGTTTTCATACACATATGATCAGTGTAAAGAGTTTCCGGTTAAAAATGGTTACAAGCAAAAAATCCTGACATCTCCCTTCTATTAGAAAAACGCCTCCCCTGTGACTCACATACTTTTATCAGATGCTTTCTCGTGAATACAAAAAAGTACAAGAATGAAAACAAGACTAAATTTTCTTATGTAGAAACTGAAAAATAAAATAACATACGAAATAATTTGTTTTCGTCTTTTTCAAACAATGTTGACTATTAATAATAAAATGACCTAAAAAAATTTTGAACTAATCAGATGCATGCAATACATGAAGTATTTCAATAGTAAAAAAGTAAAAATAGAATATCTGAACAATCATACAGTTAAACGAATTAAAACTTGTTCCGACAAATTCTTGAATCAATAATTATCATGATTAGTGAGATTTAGAGTGGGTCAATACTTTTGTCCGTTACTACGTTTAATATAAAACTGTTTTCAAACTGTTGTAAAAAACTTTAATAATAAATAAGATTTAATCGTCGCGTTTGAATTTTCAACAGTTTGAGTTGAATATAACTAAATCTTAGATATTTTGTTTGATATAATCCCTAAAAAAACAAAAAAATATTAGAAAAGTAAATAAATTCATCGACTCACGCTTTCATACATGTATTAAAACTGTTCTCACCAAAATATGAATGCACACCAACTCAAAAGGAAACAAGACAAAAATATCGGTTGGCCCAGAATAAATGATCCTCCTTGTATTTTGGTTATAATTTTTTTCTTTCAATCCTTAGATCTGAGTGGTTTTCCAAAAGATGCGTCGTCAAATTCTCTACAAGGCTTGATTAGACTTATTTCTATAGAAAGTTAAGGAGAAAAATTAAACGGAGAATACTCAACATGATGAAACGGACCAACTTTCTATGCTATTTTGTTTTACAAATTTTAGAATATTTTAAGCAACTCTAAAGACAATGAAACAATGAAGTGAAGATATTTTTGAGTACTATGAAGGGTAATCTTTCTCCTTATGCAATTCACAATTCGTTCAAATCTGAGTAAGCAGTGAAAAATCTAACGTTCTAAAATCCACCTCAAAGTCACTAACATCTGCTATTGTTCCCGCAAGTGAATGTATGAAGAAAGTTTTAAGGTAACTTTCCCCGCTGAAGCTGGCACAGATATCATATCTCATAAAAATAAAAAAAGACCGAGCTAAAAAGCTGCTATGTTGGCTTCATAACGAAGCCATTTTCTGAGGTGCAGGATCAGGGATGCCAACTAAAAAAGAAAGAAAGGGGGACAAATCTAGGAAAAAGAGGGACATAAGAGGGACTTTTTCTTCTACAAAGGGGGACAAGATAAAATGCTGAGATAAAGCTTTTTATTTACATTTTCTGAACATTTATTTTTAAAATTGGACATTAATTATCTAAAAGTAATTAGATAAGCAGAAAAACAAGACATTTCGCTCGAGGAAGATAATGAGAATGTGAACTTAAAAACTTTGTACAAAGATGAAAATGTTGTTGTATTCGACTCTTGTTTCATTTCTTACAGTATAGTAAAACTGCGTACAGCGTTATTTTCACTTCTATTTGGAACATGCATCTTGAAAGGCGTGTACAAAAAAAGACAAAAAAATTATCCTTTTCCTGTTATCGCATAGGTCTATAGGCAGATATATCTCTCATGCAGACTGTATTTCACATAAGAAAAGGCATTAAATGCTAAAGATCTGTTGAAATGAAAGTGTAGTACAGAAGTGAAAAGTGCATTTAAGACAATCGGAAGAAAATCCTTGAAAAGGGGGACACCCGAGGGGACAGATTTCGCGGGGGACAAATCCTTATATGTGGGATTGTCCCCCTTATGGGGGGACATCTGGCAACCCTGTGCAGGATTTGCCGAGAGCTGCGAATCTACACATTCAGATAGATGGATTTTGCGAAGAGGAGAAATAGATGTAAGCCTCAAAGATTGATTTTGCATTTGTGCACCTAATACTAGTTGATAGAACTTTTCAAGGATTACAAAATACGTATATTCCCTTCTTTTTATTATCCAGCTTAATGAAAGTGGTTGAACAAAACGCTTTTTCGGCTTAGAAAGTTGGTCCGTTTTTCAGGGGCGCCCCAATGTATCGGAGGCAGGGAGGAAAGTCAATTTCGGAGTAAATTTTTATGCTTCTAAAAATTTTTACTGAAGCCAGGATACAGTCTATTATATTTATCTTATCTTATTTATGTACATGATAGAAACTTTTTTATTTTCTATCAAACACAGAAAGAGAAAAAACAAATACTTTACTCCAAAAATAGAAGTCTATGTCTTACTTCGAAAATAGAAGTAAATATCTTACTTTTGAAAAGAGGTAAATATCTTACTTTTGAAAAGAGGTAAATTCCTAACTACGAAACTGAGAGTAAGCCTTTCATACTCTAAAAATTAGAGTAATTGTCTTACTCTGAAAATACGAGTAAACGGTTTACTCTGTGGGAAATTCTCGTAAGTCAAAGATCTAATTTTCGAAGTAAGAAAATCCTGATTTCGGAGTCAACTTTTCAAAAAGCAGGGGGGATCCCTCTCCTCTCCCACTTATCTGGGTGGCCCTGCTTGTAGAGAATTTGACGGCGCATCTTTTGGAAAACCAATCAGGTCTAAGGATTGAAAAGAAAAAAATTATAAACAAAATATGAGGATCATTTATTCTGGGCCAACCGAAACATCAATAAAAAATACAACATTTACATTATATGTGATATGTAAAGGCACAATTTTCATATAACCAAAATCACAAAATCCTTCTAAATATTCACGTCTGCTGTCCTATGAAACAGCCGCAGTGCTGCGATCCAGAATAACAACCGCGACTCTCAACTGTCTCACGTATGTCTCGGCGATTCCGCTGAACAACAGCAATGCACCTTGTTGTAGAAGAATGATAAAACTGTTAAGAAACCTTGCAGATCGATAGCAGTCGACTTCTAATATTCAGTGGGTCGTATCACAAAAAAACTTAGACTCTGACTTAAGTCAAAATTTGGACTTAAGTCTTTGACTTAAGTTTTACCGTATCACAAAAAAACTTAAGTCATGGGAAATGTAGTCTTCAAATTAAGACCCGTCTTCCTAAGGATTAGAGAATAAATATTTCGTTATTTTGCGAGTTTTTATCCGAAGTTGTTACTGTTGTCAACGACTTTTAAAAAGTAAACAAATCGCCAACTTAAGTCTTTTTCGTGATACGATTTAAGTCCCCGGACTTTAGTCGGTCTTAAACTTAGACTTAAGTTTTTTCGTGATACGACCCCCAGTAATGGTATAACATCGATTTAATTACAATTTTATTCACTCCACTCCAGAAGATTTTTTCAGGCAATTTCAGAAATCAAGACAAAATTCAATTAATCAGATTCTCAAAAAATCAACCGAAAAGAACAAAAATTTTGCTTAATTCTTTGTTTTATTCTTGTATTTTAGAACAGAATCAATAGTTAAGGCTTAAAGTTTACCATCATGAGGATACTCATGTATAAATACTTCGACAAGTCTTCGAACCAGTGATGTCCAAAGTAGTTGGATTTTGGTCAAAACTAGGCATCCATAAATTTTATCTATAAATCTCTACTATCGCCGTAAAATTTCCAAATTTTACGTTGATAGTAGAGATTTATGGATGCCTAGTTTTGACCTTAGATTTTTAGCTGGTAAAAAAAGTATTTTCCAAGCATATTTGAAAAATATAAGTACTTATAAACCATTTTTTACATAAACCTTGAGTAATGATAGAAGTCGAAAAGAAATATGAATCTTATCCATTCGCACCCTATTTCTATTATTCGCCTCTTTTGAGTTTCGCATATCGGGTAGATCATCGACTAAAGAAAATTCGCTTTTTGTAGTATTATCAGTATCATTACGAAAACGTGAAATTTTCTTGGCAAGCTGTATTAGTAGATTAAATGTCGTTGGCTAAAAGAAGCCCGAAAAAATTCCAGTAGTAATAAACGGATACTGAACCAATCCAGACGAACGTACGGTGATTCGTCTGACATCTATATGTTTTTTATTTTTCAGATAATACAAGTGCGATTGTAGTTGAGAACTGTATTCTTTCATGATGGATTGTTTCATGCTGTACCAATTTTTTAGACGTCTGAAGCTTCAGAACTGATCTAAAAAATCGACTTGAGACTTGTATTAGAAAAAGGTTTATACACATCACTTTGATTTGAGTTGAAAATAGCTAATCGACACTTGACTGTTAGTTTTTTTACCTTTTCTGTTTATTTTTTTCATTGTGTCAAAATGTAAATTAATTTTTGAAGTTAAAAATGACCGTAATCATTCATCAATTTTGAGAATTTATTTACATAACTCTGAGATCTGCTTTATTCTCTAAGCAACATTATCTTAGTAACTATGTATTTTTTTTCGCTTTGAGAAGTGACTTTATATCATGTTTTGTGTCATTTCAATTTCGGTTCTAAGTAGTATTTGCTAGATTTTTCCTAGAGTTAATATAAGACAAAAAGATTGTTCAAAAATTATGAAGACCATCTTTACAATCAAATCTGTTCTGTAGAAACTCGGAGATGAGTTATAGTTAGTTATAGTTGTCTCCAAATCTCGGCATGAAAGCAAATTTAATTCTACTAAGTTGATCAGATCCTTTATAGTATCCCAGCTGATAATATATAAAGCCTATGAAATTATAGGATGCAGTGACAGGCAATGGAGCAGAATGAAATAAAGTAAACCGATGGTAGGATATATCTAAAGGTTGCAAAAAAGTATTTTTAACCAGCATTTCAAGCAAAATGACCATCCACAGTTTTACTGTTATCGCCTTGCTAGTTTTTTCTGCTAAAAAAAGAGTGTACGTTTGTTTTTAATAGAATTTTTAATTTTTTTTAGTCAGACTTATGATTAGAAATTTAATGGAAATTACGGAAGATTCAGTTTTTCATGATGAATTACAGTGGCAAGTCCTCTTATCCAGCATTCTATCAGAGACACTGAAGCGCACAGCCAGTTTTCAGCGTGTCAGTGAAAAATACTATTTGATTGATTACACAATTACTGAGATTTTATGACTTGATTTTTGGGTTCTCCTACAGATCGATCACCTCCCTAGTGGTAAAAGTGAGCGGCGGTAGCAGTGAGGGTGAGTGATGGTAGTGGTAGGGAGGTGATCGATCTGCAAAAGTACCGATTTTTGTCTCAACTGAAAATCTTGAGTTACGAATAGAGTGTAGAGAAGTAGGTACAGGCTGCTAGCTCAATCCTCAACGCTTGTTTTCAAAGTGCCTAGATAATTTCTAAATTTATCAGTGACAGCATTTTTATTTTATTTTTTCCAGAGTTAGATGTTCTTGTTTATACGTGTAAAATGTTCTTTATTATTATTATATAAAGATGATGATATTCTGAAAGCATCAAGAAATGGGTTTTGGTTACTTTGCGTTACTCCTGTTTATAACTACATCAGTCGTAGCCCATGAATCTACTCATTGGTATGTCACATCGTCCGATCTTGAAGCAGATAGTTTGAAAACTGTCTACACTCTACAACGCCCATACGATTTAATTACATTTATTAAACAATCAGAAAGATTAGAACAAATAGATAATTTGCAATTCCTAGTAAAATTAATTGGCGTAAAAAATAGTAACATTAAAGATAAAAATGGAGAAGGTAAACAAACAATAGAATCATCAAAATTTCCCGACGTGTTAGATTACTGTGGTTCTATAGAGATAGAGAAATCAACGAGAAGAAGCATGATGCATTAGATTCCTAAACGTTTTATTTAATTAGATTTTATTTATTAATCTTATGATCTAACGGCCAAAGGATGCCGTTGCTACGGCCTTAGACGTTTTTTTCCGGCAGTTTTTCTTTGCCTTGCATACATTGCAAAAGACTTGTAATCAATAATTATCCATTCAAAATAAAATTTGAGCATGGTTTCGTCTAAATGCACTTAGACTGTATTAGGGGCTTGAATGAATGCAGTATGTGTGCACTTATTCAAATCACTTTTTTTTCCTTGGCCGGTAGATCATTAGCTATCTTTTATCATTTCAGGAAGTGATGATGAAAGTGAAGATGAAACACTATCAAATGGCAGACGAGATGAACAATATCGTCCCGAATGTTCAAAATTCATCAAAAATGGGGAATCTTTAACATTAAAACTGCTGAGAACAAACTTATATGAAACCTTGCATATTCAATTTTCAATGAAACAAATTAATCTGAAACATTATTTTCGAAATCAAACACTAGGAGAAGATTCCATCCAACAGTATAAAAATAGAAAACTTCATAATTGTAGAAAATTTTGCCAACTCGATTATAGTACGTATTATATACAAACAAAAACCGCTATTCTTTTAGATAAAATACGAGTGTTCCAGTCTCAAGAAGGAAGAATACCCTACCTTGCAGCTACCGTTATCGATGTAGGGTGCTGCTAAATGGCAGTTTTAATAGCTCGATATCTTCCCTGCAGTTAACAGGCTTCTGTCATGGTCACCCATCTTGTTACTGTCATTAACCAGAGTTCTGGACAGAAGGCTAGTCTGACGCAATTGATATAAGCTTTATTCGGTCAGAATACAAGCGGGTATGTTTCGCTTGTATTCTGACGCAGTTTCAAGAAAAATAACCAAATACTTTGTTTACAATGGACCGAGTGTCTCTTTCTCGTTAGTGAAAGTTTATTTTGCTATGATAATTATCACTGTTGACTTTTCCTTCTGAAATAAGTTTTATGTAAAGGGTAGTTAATATTTTTTTTATGTTGTTGTTAATGAGACTGTTTTAATCTTGTGTTATTTTTAGGTATGCTAGCGTTTGATCATTTACCAGGTATTCAATCTCGTTTTTTATACTCTAAAAAGAATGAACATTCTTATTTGTATGATGATGTTGACGTGTTGACAGAAGATATTGAGTATTTTATTTATTACGCTTACGAACAATTGCAAAATAAAAATTCAACATCATGGATTGCTTATACCCTAATGTCATATCATTTTTATTATAAAGAAAAAGCATATAAAGATTCAATCGACTGTTTAAGGTATCAACAGATGTTTTTTACCTTCTTCACTTGCTATTTATTAACGATTTGTTATATTTGCATTTAGATGTGCCTTGTATTATATGCCTTCATCATCTGAGCATGCGGATATTCCACTAATTGCGTTAGCCAATGTACTATATCATTATGGGCATATTAAAGATTCTATTGTTCTCATTGAAAAGACAATCGATAATTATCATCGAATAGGAATGGCAAACAGTGACAATGGAGTTCAAGAAAATTATTTACTTTCATTAACTCATTATTATTTAGCTAACATGTATACAATAGAAAATAAATTTTATCTAGCATTAAAACATTATAATAAAACCATTTATTATCAGCAATTAATTTTGAATTCAACCGACGTTGAAGATGAAGATACACTTTAGTGAGTAATACAAAAACAGATCTGATTCAAAGTTTCAATATTTCAAAGTTTGTCTTCTTCTGCATTCGATATTCATTCATTTTTTCTTATTTTTCAGTTTATATCCCTATTTGATTGATTATGTATCAAAATGTGAAACATCTCATATGAAATATGATGCTTTAGAGTGTCATTTATCTCTGGAACAATCGCTACAACATAAACATCAGTTATTACAAACAAAATTAAAACAATTGAATCAACTTAAAGATATCACCGATGAACTTATTCGTTTAAATACCCTAATTAAACGAGATATGTCAACAGATACAAAACGATTGCAAGCTAAAGCATTTTTGTTATATTTGAAAAAACAAAAACATCATCTATGCAAATGGGGGGATGTTAGTACGAGAGATGTCTCGTATTCTTCTATTACACATCATCAACAACGATCAACGTCGTATATTAATGTTATGCTAGAATCGAAATTTCAATGTTTCAAAAAAGATGAGAATAAACAGAAAAAAGTAAAACTATACGAATTAGACTGCAAACCATTACGCATAAATGAAAATGAACAATCAGAAATGTTGGAAAATGGAACGAATAGTAAACCAAATAATGTCGAACGTAAGTATATGATGTAAAAATTATGTTGTTATAGGTACATTGAACGTAAGTGCTATCTTTGGTTGTGTTTTAGTTCGATTACAAGCAAATTTTGATTCTGTAAAAGAGACAAAATCAATTTTTATTGCACCACAGCCTCTATCAACCACCACGTCTACAGCAGAAACTGATTTATTTTCTACTAAAACTAGTTTTCAAATTAATGACGGCAGATTCTCCTCTACAATCCAAACCACATCAATAATGAATACCAATTTTTCCTTATCTCTCTATCCAGAATTATATCCAGCTAATATGAGTGATGATTTAGTTGTTGAATCAGTAACTACAACGACAACAGTAACATCGACATTATCTTCAAAATATTCATATTTAAATCCAGTATGGCCATCATACGAAGAATGTCAAATACATTATCAAGGATTACCAGATATCGGTAAGAAATAATTTAAATCAAAATGATTTATTCTTTATTCAAAATTCATTATTTCATTTTCAGGTGAATATCCATCTGTTTGGTTACCATTTGAAAATAAAGGCTTTTATATCAAAAAAGCATTCTACGATGGTATGCAATTGAAATCCTATTCCCACAAACATTCACTGCCTTGGTCTCCACCTCTCTGTTGTATTCGTGAACAAATCAATGAACAATCTCCTCATGTTCTGAAATATGATATTCTTAAAAAATCGTCACGTCTTCGCGCTCCATTACATCGACCAGATTATAATATGTTACTCACACTATATTATTACATTGATACGACAATTGACGAACAAATTCCACTTGAAGAGTTTGGTCAACGTATATTAACCGTTTATCAACTGAATTTATTACCATCCTGGATATTGTATACGATTTCATCTCTTTATTGGAGAGTAAATGGAAATTTACAACATGCACTAGATTGTGCATTAAAATCATTGGAATATGTACCAAAAAATTATTCAGATGTTACATTAATTAACTTAGCCAATATACTCTATTTATGGTAAGTTTTAGATGGTGATAATTCAAACTATCCATATCTTCTGTAATTCTAAAAGAAGTCAGTTTCTGTTAAAATTTGAGCGCACAATGTTATAGTAGCGATACATTATAACAGTCTGACACAATCTTATAATAAACTAACCGTTCATATTGATTACCTTCATGTCCGGAGATAATATAAAGCAATTTTAGTACTTCAGTAAAAACTGTCTTTCGCAATGAATCTTCTGCAATTAATTAGAAAATTTTCTCTCCTACCAAAAATTGTATCCAATTCACTGTTTAGTTGATAGTCATACTTCTTGGATTTTGACAACCAACGAAAAGGTAAGGATTATACCTTTTTTCTTGCACTAACACTTAATTTTCCTGGATAATGCCTTTTTTTAGTAGAGAAACCTTGGCCTATATAGATCGCTATTTGCATGTAGGATCAACATAGTGAAATCTTTGAACCTCATCTTGTGAAACTATTCATACGTTGCGTATAGCTAGTGTGTATTTAAAGTCTGCCATCAGCGCAACATTATTATTTGTACACTACAGCGAAGATGTACGCCAATCAGATAAGTGGAGCTATTGCATTTAAACTCTTATTCAACTTATCTATCTAAAACTTTCTTAAGGTTACATTTCAATTTTTACCATATTTACATTCTCCATTTTCTCTTTCACCTTTCTAACTTTTTTTCCTTTCTTAGGTAATCTGATGTGTAGAGTGTTATTATATTTTTTTCGTAAGTTCTTCTTGTCTGTTCGCTGCTTTTATACGATTCAATATTTTTTTTAATTTGTGAAAGATACTTTCTCATAGATCAGGTACCATCGTTTAATTTTTCATACATCTAATTTTGATGATTCATTAATATATGGATTACCTACATGAATAAAGTGATTTACAATAACTTTCTTGTAATATTTGTAATGCTTCTATTTTTTGTTCACTGATGAGCTGATTATTTATTCTTTTGGATCTATCATAACGTGAACAAAACATATTTATTTTTGGCGTCAATAACATTCAACAGAGAATTATAACTAGTTTCTTCCTTGACACATTTCTATTTGATTGTCGTGGATAACAAAATAGAAGATCTTTTCTCTTCTTACCTATGGGCATTATTTGTCACCTTTATAATAAATATATCTTCTACTAAAAGGATAAAAAAATGACAGAGGGACAAAAAAAAAATGTGTAAAAGAATATCACGCAACTGTTCGTAAAAGGTTGCTTGGTTCCTCACTTTATATCGTTGAAATGAGACAACGTATCTTTTTACTACGACAATATCATCAATTTTTTTTTATTTATGAAGTGTGACGGAGAATGTATTGTGACTTAGGAGATTATTTGTGACCTTTGTTTACGTCGTTCACGTTTTCTAGGGGTAAATATGAAGATGCGTTAGATATAACGTTAGAAGCATATTCAGTGAATTCAAATGAACCAATTACAAATTTTTTTCTTGGTAATTTATTATCATTAACAAAACAAAATTATTCTGGCGCTATCTCTCATTATCAACATGCTTTGGAAGTCGATTCAGATCATATTTATTCTAAACGATATTTAAGAGTGATTAAATGTTATTTAGACTATAAAATATGGTTAACGGATTTCAAACAAAAACAATTCAAAGAACAACAAACAGCGACAAATAGTCTAACAATAAGTCAGTCAATCTCAACAGACGATCTGTTAGATGATAATGACGAAAAAAAAGCCACTCACGATGATAGTAAAGTAAGGCGATACCTCATTCCAATCAGTAGACTAATATCGATACGTTCTTTCTAGGAAAATGAGAATGACGATGAAAAGTATCAACATCAGCAACAACAACAAAGAGAAAGTAGTACAACAAAGAGTGAGGATAAGCAGTGTCCTGGAATAGATGCAAAAACTTGCAACCTAATGGCATATAAAAAAAACACTCATTTGGCAGCACCGTTATTTCGTGGAAGTAAGTATGAATATCGTGTTGTGTATGTCGATGATGTACACTGATGTATGCTTCTGCTTATGGCTTATCATTGCTAGTTTGTTGTGTATCTTGCAGAGCTCCGTCTGGACTCGAAAAAAAGTTTTGGATACACATGAATCGAGGAATAATCAGTAAAATACTTGTTGTTTTTGTATTGTGGACTAGACTGGACTACTTTTTTATAGTCCGAGAAAAAAACTGCTTCCGTTTTTCATAGACTCGGACTAGACTCAGAATTTTGAGTCCATAAGAAGCTCTGGTAGCTTGTAAAAATAGTCACCAAAAGACGAACTTCTCTATTAGAAATAACAATTCGTCGATAAAAAAAGAAAATCATTGCTCATCAGTTGGTTGATCAAACAATTTTATTGAGTCTATGAGGAACATTTTTTATGCTGAGGTTTTTACTATACGACTCTAGTGGACTGCAGTATAGATGAACAATTATCTAGATATCTTTCTCCATGGATAAACTAAATTGCATTTACATTGTAACTAAAAGTAAACGACAAATATTTATTGAATTGGAATTGGAATCTATTCACTTATCTTAGATCTTTTGTTAAAGTTTGTTTTTTTTTGCTTCTCTAATATTCACTCACGCAAAATGATGGTTGATGTTGCTTCTGTGTGTCATTAATATTATTTGTTTACAGTGGTTGATTTGAGAAATATGTTCGACGAACTATTGATTAAATTAAAACAAGAACGTCCAAACATGGATATAGACAAAACAACAAATGGTGAATATTTAACTATGTAGTCGCTCAGTCGACATAATATATTTTTTAACATAACACTGCATTATTAACTCATAAACAAGTTAACAATATACTTTGTTTTTTGTTTGCTTATTGCTGCCTCTGCTTTAGTTTACTATTTATATTACAATAATTACTAAATTTTCTGTCGTTTTTTAGGTCGTTCATCATCCGTACTTAAAATCACTACAAATACCAATATTCCAATAAGTCTACCAGCTCTCGCTCTCTTAGACGATAGTCATGCTTTAACGAAAACATGGCTCAATCGATCTATTCTTAAATATCAGCAAAATTCCAATCATTTAAGTGATGAAGCTCGTCGCCATTATAAAAATCATCATTTATGTGTGACTGATGTAGAATGTTCATACGGATTTTTTGCCATTGGTCAATCAGATATTGCTCATATTCAAATTGTTTACGATGATTATAAGGAAGAATTTCATTATAATTTTTTATTTTCAAACGACTACGAGTCGATGTTTAAACAGGTAAGAAAAAAAGAGAATCAGTTAATAAAAACGAGCGGTAGCAATACTAATTTTCTTGGTTAAAATCAATCAGTAAAGAAAAATAAGAATGTACCGATAATGTTAGTTGATAAAATGTATTCCTAAATTTTTAATTATGTCTTTTTAACAGTTCATCTATTAATCTCAGATTTATCTTTTAAACAGGGTGAGCAACAATGCATAATATATGGAACAGGTAGAAAATCTCAAGGTTGTAGACAACGAGTGTTAAAAGATCATAATGACGTGAATCCATCTCATCGACAAATGTGGTGGCGTGATCAGTCGACAATTTATGAATATTTAAAAGAACTAATTGAACATATGACTTATACAAATGAAATTAAAAATAAATCTATCACAGTACCACCTTTACCTTTAGCAACATCAACAACTAATTTCACATTGAACAATACAATAAAAATATCGAAGGAATCGATTGTTGAACCCATGGATCAAAGAGAAAGTAAGAAACTCTATTTTTAATCTCTTAATCAATTGAAGCACACTGTTACTAGAGTAATTCAATTTAAACATCGTTTTTCTTTATTCCAGATTCGACCACCATCGTTACTACATCACTTCCTCCATCTGTTCCATATGAATTAACCGATGATTATCTTTTATCCTATTCACTTCAATACAAATATTTATTGAATAAAACTGAAAATAATGAACAACATAGTGTAACTGTTGGAGAATGTTTAAAACAATTTGATACGGACAATTTGATTTTATCGCAATTCAATCAATATCTATCAGCATGGATATCACCACAAACGAAAGGAATACAAATGACTACTTATCTCAAACAACTGTTGAAAATACAACCACCATCATCTCTAACATCCATACCACAATATGTGCCTTACTGTTCTCCATTTAAAAAATTAAAATCAAATAATAGTACAACATTGGAATATATTTTTGATAATAGTCAAAATTTAACACAATTTCACTCTGAACCAGTTTTGAAGCACATTCTGTTATCAGCAATGTATGGTAGTCAACAATCTCACAAATATACATGGAATGAAACGTCAAAATATTTGTATAAAGCTGTGCAACAAGAACATAAAACTGTTCAATCCAATTCATCATGGTTATTATACAATATTGTTAGTCTTTACTGGAGAATACAAGGTAAGGATAAATAAGGCTAAGAATATTTCTGAAAGATAATTATATATTTTCTGATATTTTAGGTAATGGTCAAGCAGCTATCGATTGTTTATTACAATCGTATGAGTTATCTCCTCAAAATGTCAAAGATTTATCACTGGTATCTATTGCTCACGTTTATTACAATAGCCAATTATATTTAAATGAAGCATTATACATTCTTTACGAAGCATTAAAATTTGATAAAAAGATGTTGTTAGTTCATTTTTCAATTGGAAATATTTTAGCGAAAAAACAAAAATTTATACCAGCATTAAAATGGTATGAATCAACGTTGGAGCTGAAATCCGATTTTCAGCCAGCTAGAAAACGTATACACGCACTTAATTGTATTCTACTGTTAGACAAAACTGTTAGAAGCGAACAAGAAGAAGAAGATGATGAAGTGGTATGTATAATAATAAACTCGATATGTTTCTAGTTTTGAAGATAAGCAGCTTTACTTTATCTTTGAATCTTGAGAAAAGTGAGGAACTCTTACTATATGACGATGACTTAGTTCATAATCTTAACTTTTGGTGATTATGCACTTGCCGCCAGTTGAACTAATAAAATCCGCTGAAGAGAGATGTAATCCTAAATAATTGACCTTTTATTACAAAGTTTTTGTTACTTTTAGATCTGAAATGTACTCAATGATTTATTTCTATTAAAGTGATTCATTTGTCATTTATTTTTATTTTTCTGATTTCGATGTACGCTAATAATGAATCATTTTACTTTGTATGTTTCTATATTCCGTCCAACCAATCGATTTGCTTTTTGCATTCTTACCATCTACTTCTTATTAAAATAAATTTTACTCAGTTTTTTTCCTTCTTGGAACAGTTTTTGTTGTTGTTGTCAGATAATAATGTGCTTTTTTATGTTATTCTTTGTCGAATCTCATTGTTTTTGTTTATTTTTGCCTGGTGAATTGTGTATTTTTTCTTTGTAGTATGGACCATTGTTTCGAATTAATTATATGATGTTTTTTATGCTTGTCATCCCACCTGCTCTATTTTTTAATATGCAAAATAGAAGTTGAATGAGTGCTTCTGAATAATTTTGCCATGAGTATTATGAATGAATGAATGAAAAATAATAAACGTTGTTTTAATAATGTGTTTTCTTTATTTATCTTATGATATAAACAGTTTTTTCTGAATTTTAAAGATGACTACAGATTGTTAATGACTTCTGGCTTCAAATTCGTTTCTAAACTGGTATATGTGTCAAGAAATGATATTTTCCCGGCGACTGACGTTATATCTTAAATTGAGCCGATAGCGGTAGTATTTCTCAAAAAGGGAAAAGAGAAAATCAATAGTAGTAAAAACATGTGTTGACAATACTAAAATATCATTCATGAGTGAAAGTGCCGCATTAATAATGAGTTGAAAGATAATGATTTATAAGAACAGTTCCACGTATGCGACTGTAAAGTTCATATGCGATGGTTTTTCTTTGTTGGTTAGTAGGTACTTATTTTCAAAAGAAGAGCATAGAATAACATTGTGAGCAACTTATTTTTCCAGTCTGTGATCCATTTTCTTCATTTCATTTTATTCAAAACGTCGTGATTTTAACTGACATAGGTGAACTCTGTTTAGATGTAGTAATTTATCTTTTGCTAGATGATAAATTTTTATATTTTGTTTTTGAATGACTACGTTATCTTGTTATTTCTGTTTCAGATCTTCGTTTTTCGTTTTTATTTCTTTATAATTTATTTTCTATTGTCGAAAAATGGTTCGTCATTGCCCTGTGTGCGGCCCAAAATTGTCAATATGTTGTTCGGTCATTGCTATTTGGGGAATTATTCAACTTTTATTAATGGGAGTATTCTTCTATGTTGAAGCTGGACCATTCGTAGATGAAATTACGTTCAATGAAACAATGGCGAAACATAGCACAGATAAAGAGCTATCAAAGATAATTCACACAAGTTACAATCAACAAGCATATAATTGTTGGATAGCAGCATTTTTATACATTGTAACTCTTATATTCACGTAAGAATACAGTTTAAACAACGAGTAAACTGTAATACTTCTTAACAACATAATATTGACCATCAGAGTTCAGATTATCAGTTCATCACGATTTTTTATTTAGTGCCAGTCAGTTGATGTGTAATAGAGATAAAATGGTTTCAACCGATCGTTTAAATAATTATGGTCCTGCTCCACCAATACAACAAGATCAGGATGAACAAGCAGGAATTCGATTTAGAGATACAGATGATCAAACATTTATGTCATCGCAATCATAGAGAATACATACAAATTTTAGAGTTTTAATAAAAAAGACACTTTTTCTGTTATTTGTATAAAGCTTTATATTTTTGAAAAATTAAGTGTTTTCAACCAACTTTTTGTTATTAGTTTTATGAACATGTCACAACTTTTGACTCCGTCATTCCTGTGTAAAATGGAAGACTTTCTAAAATATTCCTTAAACATTCCTTTTTATCAGTGTATCATCGATTTATACCCAGCTAAGAACAGCTAGTCATGTTTACAGAAATGCGTTTTGAGAATGTTACCATTAGAAGAAATGTACTAAATATCAGGTGGTGATCTTGAAGCGAAAGTACAGTAAGCTTAAAGTAATTGGCGTTTCTCACTGTTTTTTCCCTATAGTCACATAGAAACGCTTTAGTAGCTTGCTCTACCAATTTATATTCCTTCATGATGCCATCGGTTATTAAATTATAGTGGATTTTAATCTTTGGTAATTAATTTATTTTTATTTTTATTTTATCTTGTAATATGATTTCATGCGCAGATCCTTGACTTTATTTTTTGATTTATGTAATTAATCAATTTTTTCTTTATATAGATCTATATTCTCTTTATTTTGGAAAATGATGTTGTTTCGTCGTACTTGTTTTTATCTTGAATAAAAGAAAGGCAGTAGTAGACAAATCAAAGGAGCATTAATCAAAAACTTAATCAAAAAACATACTTCAACATCAGAAGTATTTAATAAAAAATAATGTCTTTTTTCACTTTGAAGACAAACTATCTAAATATGTTTAAATACAAATTACTACAACTAGTTTATGTTTCAATTATATTTATTTTCTGTTCAAGAATGATATTTTGATAATGTCTACATTACTTAAAAAATTATTTCGAAAAACTAAATTTAGATCTCGTTCACGAAGTGCTACAAAATTGTCGTCCTCTGTACCTGAAAATTGTGAGTCAGATAAACCCAGTAATACACAACAACGATCAGTCAACAGATGTCAAACAGTGGATACATGTCAAAGATTTGATAGACAAACGGTAATTAACAGGCAACAATCGGTGTCACCACGATCTTCAAATCGAACATCAAAATATTCATTATGTAAAAGAGTGCAACATTGTGCTTTTATTAATGATGATAGACTCGTATGTACCAGTGAACAAAATTCACAGTGTAAAATATGTCTCAAATGGTTTTGTAAATTACATCTGCAAACGCATGAACATTCACCAGTAAGAATGAAATGTAGGTAGTGTCGAAAAAAGTTTTGAACAAACAGCAGAAGACAAAAATAAATCAAGTGATTATATTGTAAGTTTTTCTCTTTAGGCAAAATGACTGTGCATTATCAATCACCGAATGATTGCTCCAAAGTCTATAATAACGCTTATTCTGGTATTCATGATTCAGTTAATGTGATCGATGATACGATCACTAACAAGGTAGCTGAATGTTATCCTCATACTCATCAAACGGTTATCAATCGTGTTACAACCGAATTATTAGGTTTAGTTGATTATTTAGATACATTTGATAAATTAAAAATGGGTAATTTATTTGGAATTTCTAAATATTAGTTGTACATCAAATATTAGAAAAATTTTATGTTGTTTTTAGCTGATCGTCGTCTTGATTCTCGACAACAAGAATTAAACGAAATAATTCGAGAATTAAAAGAATATCGCAATAATTCTGCTGATATTCGTCAAAAATTAATGAAAATACTAGAACATGAACCGGATGATAGTAAACAACTACGACAATTAATCGAAAATGTTGAAAATTTAAAAGTAAAATTATATGACTATCAACAACAGTTATCCATGACAGCAAAGGAAGAAACAGTTGAGACAAATACACGACAAAAAGATTCAAAAACAAACACTACCGCAATAGTCCATGTACAGAAAAAAGAGAAAAATAAGATGAGCACGATAGATTTGGTACAAAGGAAACCCATTCAACACTTTAAATGTGAAAAAACCGTAAATGGAGCAAATTTGGCAGCGACATCATACGCAGTGTGAGTAAAAAGATATTGACAGTTTTTTCTACAAGAATCGATAAGGCACCTAAAAGCTGCATAACACAATTGAATGTTTATATTTTCTCGATGAACAATCTCACCTGAATAGACATTGCGTGATCTCATACTGAAAAAAAGTCCAAATTATTATAGGTGTTATTGTTTAACATTGTGTCGATGTTTTGTGTGATGTTTTGTTTAAGCAGACTTAAGCATGTGGTCGCTAAAGAAATTTGAACTAATAGTACTACGAGTGACGTTGACCATCGTCTCGTTAGCCTCCATTGTTCATACAATTTATTTGTAACTTTTATATCATTATCAGAGCATGAAGTTTGAATATAGTTTGTCTCAGATCAAAGCAGTTTAATGAAAAAATATGTATCTTTTATGAAAGAATAATTGATGGCTGTTATGACGAATATGGTTAGTAAAATATATGTATAATTTAGCTTTTTTGGCTGCGCTTGATGCATATAACTTTTCAAGTTGCATGACTTCAAGTCTTTTATCACCTTTTAACTTCTATGTCTTTGATATCTTTCATGGTCTTTTGATTTTTACTATTTTTGACTGTTATGGCCGTTATAAGACTTATATAGATCATATCAGTCATAGCAGTTGTATAGGATAATAAATATTCAGTATTCAGATGAATATCTATAGATATGTCAATGGGTATTCAACGTTTTGCTGTTAAACAAACTCTGCCCAAATTTCATGCCCTCATCATTGTCGAACTGGGGTTACGTGAGAAATTTTCAAAGATTATACTAATAAAAATATAACAGGCTGTTCTAGCTCGTGTATAATGATGTCTATTGTCATTTTAGTTCTGGTAATAGGTTGTCGTTAATGGATCATTTTATTCTAGTTGAAGTTAACAATGGCGATTCTGATCGTAAATTAATTCTCTTTGTACTTCCTGCAGGTCCCGTTTATAGGATAAAATGGATACATGGCCCATTCAAAGATATCTGTTGGTCTCGTACTTTAAATCGTTTTCATATATTAACACTCAGTTTTCTCTATGAATATGATCCACGAATACCGAACATTATCGATCACAGACAAAAAATACAATGTTTTAAAGGTGAACAATTTCAGTCATGTACAACAACGAATCAGGATGATTTGTTTCTGGTTTATTCAACAAAAATAGAACGTTATTCACTTAAACGTCCATCATATAATTTAGTTAAACGATGGGAAGAAATACAAAAAGACAATTTCTCATATGAAAATGTCTTAAAAATAAGAGCAAATGATACATGTTTAGGTAAGACCTCATTTTGTCTTCTTTTTTGTGATATAACTCGCTTATTCCGATTATAGCTTTGCTGATATATGTACCTGAAGATGAAACATGGTACGTAATAAAGAAAAAAAATCATTTGATACAATTTCTCAAACATTCATCTATTTATTCTAGGCGCGTTGATTTATTTGATTATGATCTTAAACGTCTATATTGTGGCGTGAACGAAATCGATCGAGTTTTGTCACGAAAGGAAAATTTATCTCAGATATATTTGGTATCATTAGATAAAAATCTCCAATGGATAGTTGTCCAATTTGGTCAGATATACTTGTTTAATGAAAAAGGAGTTTTAATTGAACAAGTAAAAAGTGAAGGTGTTCAAAATATGTGCATAGTGGGAGATTGTGAGCAACAATATTTAGTTGCACGACAACTGGAAGATATACAATTATGCCAGTAGTAAGAAATGAAGCATTGTCGGTGATATTTTCACTTTTATATTTTTTCAGTTGTTTGTTTTGTTATCCATATTCTTTTTAATAAAGAATGGAGAAAAACACATTCGTAGTTCAAAAATGATTAGATTAAATGATCTCAAATTGAATTGAATTTTTATTTTTTCAAGCATGGCTGTTATAAAGGGAGACTAGCTTATGTTAATACAACACCGAAATAAAGTAAAAAGATACGAAAAAGAACAAGTTTCATTTGAAATAAAAGCTTACATGACAGACTCATGTATGACACAGTAGAGGCATGCCAAATTTAAACACATTTTGTTGATGGAGTACAAGAAAAGACAGATCGATTATAATAACCCCGCCGGCCCCCCGCCGCCCCGCCGGGCGCGGGCCGGCGGGGGGGGGGGGGGGGGGGGGGGGGGGGGGGGGGGTGCTGGGGGTGGGGGGGTGGGGGTG
>CAJNOQ010000531.1:0-47794 GCA_905250885.1 Didymodactylos carnosus | reverse complement strand
CGCGAACGATTTTTTTTTCTTATTAAATATACTTTGCTACTGATAAAATCATTAATTAATTTTCATAAAATAATTGTCGAGCTCATTTTTCGCTTTTTACCGACAAAAATAAAATTAACCGAGCTCATTTGCATCTTTTCAGAGTATAAATTAATTGCCGAGCTCAAATATATCATTTATATAAATAAAACATAATTTTATTATAACCGAGCCCATTTCTATCATTTTAAAGCCAATTAAATATACCGAGCTTAAATATTTCGTCTTTCCGAGCTCATTTAATTTTGCGTCCAAGATTTTTTATCATCTTGTGTGAACACACAAAGTTTGAATGATTAAAGTTATCTGAGGAAGATGGCAGCACATGTAATCATGATACTTTAATTCTAATTACAGATGTAAGATATCTGTTCGAATCTGTGTATTATAGCGTGATTTTTAATATTTTCAGAGCAACAAACTATTATAACAAATAACCATAAAGATGACGTCTTTAATCCGTCCAACAGTAATGTTAAAACAATAAAAGTAGAGAAAAAAAAGGCAGCAAGTAGTATTTTGAAAAATGTGAATAATGCAAGTGAAATATTTAAAAAAAAAACAAATCGTCAACAGCGAAAACCAGCGAAAAAACAATTGAGACAGCCAGAAGAACAACATATAGAGCTAGAATGTAGCCATGAAAAACTTCAGAATGAAAATCAGATCAAATCAGAAGATGATTTTAAGATGAACGATGAAGGTTGTGAAATAATGAAATTAATCGATAAAATTGATCCTCAAACAATTATGATTAAAAAACGGAATGCCAAACTACTTGATTATGGTAAGATTTTCGTAACCAATAAACGTAAAACTCAAAAAAAAAAATCTGTTAATGAGCAACAATTCATAGATGAAGATCAAGATACAACAACTAAGAGACTTATTTCTGAATGTATTACAAATTTACCATTCGGTGAACAAAATATTTTGACGATTAATCGTAATGGTTCATTATTCTATTGTATCGAAGATTTATACTACAAATCGTTCTCATCATTATGTACATGTGATGAATATGTTAGTTTATTGTTTTGTCTACCATTATCGCCTCGTAACACTATCATTCATCACGTAACATTAACAGAAAAAATGGCTATAGAATCGTTAAAATTGATTAAAAAATTTAATGATATTAAATATCGTCTAATATCAATTGGTTATAATGAATTTCTACAAAAATTATTAGCGTTATTAAAAGGCATGTCGAGAACAATAATGGCAATGACAGAAGGTAAAAAAAAAGAGAAAAAAAATTACTATATTTGTTTCAAAACAGATCCGTTTTCACATCATACTCTTTTTTTTTTAACTACTATACAGAGTCATGTAGATATATATACGCTTTTTTTATGGTTTTTTTTCTTTACATTTTTTCAAACAGATGAACAAGAAAAGAAGCAAATAGTAACACGTGAACAACGTTTAAAGAAGTTAATGGATGAACTCCGAGATTGGAATTCAACAATGAAATCTAGAAGGCAACAGACATCGACGTCAACGAATGATACCGGTCCATGTAGGTGATATTTAATACTGTTAAATACTTGAAAATAAAACAAAGCTACTAGTACGACAGCAACAGCAAATTTCTAAAAATGACTAGAATAATCAAACATTAGGAATCAAATTTTTTGTTTTTAATTTGTTGGTTCTGATCTCAAAAATTTCACCATCTATTGAGCTTGAGCTCTAGCTTAGTAGAAAGTGCCATAATTTAGTTTTCTCTATGATCATGATCTTGTACCCTTATACGTTTCACAAAATCTCTTCTTATATTAAACCAAATACACTAACATATGGCTAGATAATTTGCTACATACATGGTCGGTTTGATCTTAACTTAAATTTTTTTATTAGAAAATAGTGATCAAATCTGGCTATGCCTATCGCATGGTACTGTAAGAAAGCAGAGAGAATACGGTAACATAGTAGGAACAGACACGACTAAAATTAAAAAAACAGTGATCTATAGAAAAAAAATAAAACCAAAAAGAGAGAGAAAAGAAAGTGACTAACAAACAAAGTCAAGTAACATAAGAGTAGTAACAGAGGTAGGCTTTTCTGTGGCGCCATATGTGTGGAAGAGAAAATTATATAACGATAGAAAAACGTCCTTTATGTCCCGAAACGAACAGATTCGTCAATAAATTTCAGAATTACACAATAGATATCTTTAACTTTCTATTAATCTATTTGCCTGACACCAGATAGAAGAAAATAAAGAGAGAGGGTTGCACCGACCCAAAATAGGATTCAGTACGTGTATGAGAGTATGTCAAGCCTTTCAATATAAACTATAGGATAATAAAAAGTGTTTCACTGATTCTGCCTAGCCGCAGTGTGACCAAATAAATCTGCATTTAATGGGACCCCCCAGAAATCAGTGTTTTTCTCAAAAAAAATCGAAATTGAGTTTATTGCTTAGTTAGATACTTTGGCGTCCCCTCTTTCAGAATCTGTGGCGCTTTCAATAAAAAAAAGTTTTCGATGGATTTCTGAGAGAGTTTAGATTAAACCTTACCTCTACTGTTGTAATGATCTTCAAACTTGTTTAATGTTTTTCTCACAACGTGCTTTTGGCACAGCAAAAATACTACTCCTCATAGATAGTTCACCGTAGAACCTTCGTTGTTTTTTATTCTGGAGTTGAGACATAAGTCTAAAAATCTGTGGAACAGATTTTTGAATTTTGCGTCCGGTTTCGAGAAAACTAAGTAGTACTATCTTAGATTTCAGGATTTTTTCGGAGCTTTGACTTGAAATTTGTGCTGGAATTGAACGAAAGCCAAATTCAAAAATTTGTTCCGTAAACTTTTAGATGTCTACTTTCATTTGAAACCACTCGCAACTTTGTACTCCTAAAAAAAGCTTTAGCATTTTTGATGAGAGACCCATTTTGTCCCTTGTAACAATGATAACTCGATAGTACTTCAAACTTTTGAACTCAAATGTTTAGCATAGCCTAACGTATATAAGCTTTACTAAGATCATTTCTAGAACAAAAACGTTTTTTCCTCAGGTCAATTGCGCAAACCCTTTTCTGCAACGTGCAAAATGAATCTTGTTATACCCTGTTGGAGGAATAGGATATCTCGTTTTACCGTATCTCTCGCTTACGTTAAATTCGTTCAGCATATATCGTTCAGCAAATATTGTTCAGCATATTTAAATTTTGATATGTAGTAATAAAGCGAATTTCAATAGGAAGTTCGTTCCATAGTTTTAAAGTTGATAAATTAAACGAATTTTCATATACAACGAGGATTTTCCTAGGATAGGTATTCTTTATTTTGTTCGGTTTCTTGACGGATATGTCAGTGTAGTTTTATCTACAGGCATACAAGATTTTAGAGAAGTGGATATTTTGCTTCACTAGATTTTATAAAATAAACCTAATCGTTGCATACAACGTGTTTCATCAATTGAAATTCAATCGGAAATACGCTAAAATGTTTTTGACTAAAGATAGTCTCATGACTTCTGTAATTGCTAGAACAGACTGATATTGTAAAGAAGAG
Organism: Didymodactylos carnosus; assembly: GCA_905250885.1. Taxonomy (NCBI): domain Eukaryota; kingdom Metazoa; phylum Rotifera; class Eurotatoria; order Philodinida; family Philodinidae; genus Didymodactylos; species Didymodactylos carnosus. The sequence goes on along the minus strand of CAJNOQ010000531.1, from coordinate 44,231 downwards.
ATTCATCGCAGATTCATTTGAATAGTTCCGGAGTAGATTTCACTTGTATAGTTAGTTTATCATAGAAAAAATATACGCATTATAAATAAAACTATTGCTCTTAACATGAATTTGATTTTTCTCACTTTTAGTTGAACATTTTTCCTCGTATCGCGATTTTCCATATCTTGATGGTGAAGCATTAACATCACATCATTCACAACCTAATCTCAAATTTGAAACAACACCAAGTTTGCAAACAAGTGGAATGACAACAATCACCAATGATATTATTGATCGATTTCGCTTATCACCGACATCACCGTCAGTTAAGAGTGACGATTTAACTTCTGCTCCTGTAAAGCGGATAAAAATTATTAAAAAAAAATCAGCGCAGAAACAAGCAATTACACCACCAGTAGAACCGTCGGTTGCAGTAGAAAATGATTCATTTTCAAAACAATTGCCAACTACTCAGACTCAGCCACAATTTGGTATTTATATTTTCGGTAATGTAAGCTGTAACATCTATTCAAATAAAACATATCAAAATCAATTGACAACAACAACAAATGAACAATCACTAACTTCAATGTCCACAAAAGCATTAAAAGATAATTTCGAATATTATAAATCAAACAAGTCAAAACTTCATCAAGAAAAGCATAATGATTATTCTCATCCGATAATACAACAGGAAGATTATTTACGAGTTAATCAATTACAAGATAGAATAAATGAACCATCGAATGACTGTTATGGTGATAATAATAGTGGTAATAAAAAATCAGTAAATGACCAGAGTTTAAATACTGTTAAAAGCCAACAGAAACAAAAAAATAGTATTTTCACCTCGCCACACAAACAAACTGCAATGAAGCACATGCAAAATCAATACAATAGATACCATCGTTTGCCGTATAAACGAAATGGACATTTGAAAAATAATTCAACTACACCAAATTCAGCAGCAATCAATACAAAAAGTGAACCGACAAGGTATGAATCAAATCAGATGGTTTCATAGTTTGTACTTTATTTAGCAGAACTTCGGCTTCGTTTACGAAAACTCTTAAATTCTGAACAATGTCTACTAATTTAGTGTCATGTTTGAGATAGACGAAGCGAACACGTATTGACAGAGGAGAAAAGATCTGAGAAGAACTCCGAAAACATGTAGTTTTATTCTTCAGTATTCTCCATTCTAGCACAAAGTTATTAGTTAATAAACAATCTGAAGAAACACCTGTGATGGTTGGACAAGTATCAGTGGATGATAATCAACGAACAAAATTAACAAATAATACATCGCATCATAATGTACCATTTAAACGACGTATATTAAATTCTTATAATAGTGATACGAGCGATAACAATGAAACATTGGATTCGCCTTCTATCGAAAGTAAACGTGAATCGGCTATTAATAATAATATAACAGAAATTTCTAATCCGATATTTTCCCAAAAAAACACAACATCATCATCATCATCATCGTCATCATCATCATCATCATCAATGATAAACTTTAACACAACCGCTCAATCACGCTCTAAATATCGTTCGAATATGGATGGACGTCGACTAACTACGTTATCATCTGAAAATAATAATCAACATGTGAAGGAACATTTGAATGGAAAAAATACTACAGCATCAATAAAACGATCAAATAGTCTACCGATATGTCATAATAAAAGTTGCACAAGTACTACTAGTCAACCTTCGAATAGCGGATTCGTAAAAAGCTTAGATGATTCTAATTTAGACAATTCAAACACAAACAATAGTATTCCTAATATAACAAAAATAAAAGAAGAACCTATTGATATCACCGAAGAAGCATATCCAATGATTGTGGATGTCGAAGAAAATGTTTATGAGGTCGCGACAAGTCTAAAAAAACAAGAGATGTTGCAAAGTACTATTTTTTGTTTGTAGAAAACGAGTAATCCATGTTAAATATGGACGCTTTTGTTTTAGGTCTTGAGGTTCGTAGCATGATTCATAATATCACTCATTCAATATCATGCACACCGGAAGAAACAAGAAAAACATTTCGTCAAGATTTGGGTACATCTGAATCAGATCGACAGTGTCCAAAAACATCCACATTGCCTACAACAATCTCATTAGCACCTTCGTCGTCTGAAAAGCCAAATTTACATTTGATAGAGCAAAGAAAGAATTCTCTCTCAAAAATTTTGATACCAAATAATTCTATTTTACCTGGAACAACCTCAATGGCAATACATGACTCGCGACGATCATCACATTCAAATTTATCTTCTATGAGAATGGTGATAACATCGCCAACATCTCTACCTGACTACTTTACAAGACTACAGACTACAGCTTCAAATGATTTGTTGAATCAGAAGCGATCATCTGAACAAATACCAAAACCTAAACCAGAAACGGCAACAACATTAGCTGATCCCTATTGCTATTCACGTGACATTCCAACAACAACAACACCGCCACAACTTCGACAAACGTTGCCGTTAACATTGAATGCTTCAAATCATCACCAGCAACATTATTGTTATCATCAGCCATCTACTCGGCCAGCATGGGCCAATCAAAATCTATATAAATATACACAGTATTCAAATCAAACGGATCCTCATCACACAGAATCCAATTTTTACTTATCCAGACAGTCGCCATCGACTTCTCATCATCAGAGTTCAAACGCAACAGTATCTACTATTCAAAAGCCAACGTTTACATCAACAAACCACATGCATCCGTCATATTCACAACATACGCCATTTACCATACCTACCGGAGCTCCACAACATACAACTTACGAATCAAAAGACCTTTCTTGTACCTCTTGTAGCCAATCCATTCATTCAGCGAGTAAGTGAAGAAATTTTTGATTAAAAATTCAAGAGTTTTCGAACTCTCTCCATGTATACATTTTGGTAAATAGCTAATACATACCCTGTTCGGTCATGAGACTCTGCAAGACAGAACAAATTTAGTCTCAGAGAAATGAAATTTAGAAATGTTTTCCAAGCTGCACACTTATTCGTTGACTCATTGAAAAAAATTTCAAAACATTCTGTGTCTGATAAAAATGCGTGTTTTGACACTTTCTGCGCAAGTGCACGAAGAGAAAATTCCTGAGATGTTTGAGAAGAAACGCGCAAGATTGTTTCGTTTTTTGTTGTCCCCAGTTTATTTTAGCGAGCACTTCATATTTCTAAAATAACTTTTTCAGATCAAGAAATTAGCCATACAGTCGCATTTTCATTTTAATATTAACTCTCGCTAAATAAGTGAATACCTTACTCTTGAACCATATAAAAGCGCAAATCTTCAGCTACACGTTAAGATTTTTTTTTAAAAATCGACCTTTCCGAAACTGTACATTGAATTTTCAAAATTTATGAAAAAATTCTTCAAGAAATAAAAAGTTTCATTTAAAATTTGGATGAAACTTAATAACTCATGTGTTCATCTGTTTATATAGAGTTAAAATTAAAATAAAAATGCGACTGTATGGCTAATTTCTTAATTTGAAAAAAGTTATTTTAGAAATATGCAGTGCTCGCTAAAAAAAACTGAGGACATCTTACGGAAAATGAAACAATCGTGCACGTTTCTTCTCAAACATCTCAGAAATTTTCTCTTTGTGATCTTGCGTCGAAAGTGTAAAAACACGCGCTTTTATCAGACAAACATCGCATTTTTTCTCAGTGGGTAGCGTCAATAACTGTCTACATTCGGAAACGACTCTGACATTTTCTCTCCATATCATCGGAAAAAAATAAACTTACTTTCACATACTTACATACTTTCAAAAGTTTAGGAAAAATTTTGAAACTAATATTATTTTCCCATGAAAACTTTTTTGTTTCAGAATTTTTCCTAAGGTTTTGGAAGTACCTCTCGCCAAAAATAGAAAATCTTCAGAGTTATTGACTGTGCTAAATACGAGAAAGCACTTTTCAACAATTCAAAACTAACTTTATTTTTTTGTTCTGATATGATTCTCATAACAACTTATTCGTTTTATTCTTTTTGCAGCTGCACCACAATCCACATATCCAAGTTGCTGTCATTTGCCAGAAGAAAAGATACAAATATACCGACAAAATTCAATTTCACAAACACATCCACCTAATGCCAAACGCACTATGTCAGAAATTCATCATATGAGTCAACCGAAACAACAGCGTCTCGATAATCGACAACAAAATAATTCGTATATGACAACTGCTCAGAAACCATATGGCCATAATGTACACGATAATAATAATTATTTACATAATAATTTTGGTCATCAAATGTCGTCTGACTCATTTAATACCAAGCCTGGAATGGTTGATACTCAAACATCAAAAAACACGTCTTGGACTACTCAAACCGCCACTAATACTCATTCAGAGTTCAATTATCCTCAACATACACTATATCAACATGATATTCCTCGAAATGGTTTAAATGGCAATCAACAACCATCACTAATTTATAATCAATGTACAAAAACACCATCTTCATACCATAGTCAACCATATGTTCCATTAACTTTCAAAAGCAATATTCAACAACATTCAGTATTATCTTCGCCAACTTCAACAGCAACTACAGACATAAATAATCCACAATTTACTGCGCGTAAAGCTCACTCAAGTTTAGTACCATTGCCTACATCACTAAATTCTAAAAGAACTATTTTTTCCTGTTCTACACCACCAGTAACAAGTACTACTGGTGTTTCGTCAACTTTAGTAAAAACTAAAAATCCTATTAATAATAATTTTGGTAACAATATTCAAAGTTATCAACAACTCCCATCATCAATACCACATCCTCCCCAACAACTACAACGTGCTGAACCAAAATCAGTCGAATTAACATTACCTGTTTGTCGTACAAAAAGTGTTGATCTTCCAAAAGCAATGTCAGCTAGAGATTGCAGTGAAATAGATAGCATTGCAAAACTAGTCATAAAACATTGTAAAACCATAAGCAATAAAGAAATTACGTCAACTGGACAATTATTTCCGTCGTGGTTTGATGAACCAGACTATCGTTGTGTTCACTGTTTCAATTGTGATCAAGTATTCACTCCACAAGAGGTACATTTTTTGACTTTCTTAACATGATCTTATTTAATAATTTATAAAATTTACGTTTTATTTTATTAGTTTATGATGCATAATGATGACCCATTGACAAAAAATTTGCCCGTACAACATATGTCGTCAATTCAATTATTAACGTCAGAAAAAATTTCGGAACAAAAAGTGAATTGGTAATTTAGTGTAAAAGAAATTTCTTTATTATTAATTGACTATTGAGTTGTATTTTTAGGTGGAATCAGTTTTGTACACGTTTAACACTCTATGCAAGGTAGGACTAAAACTATTTCAGTATATCTTTATTAACGTCGAAAAAAAAAAAGAATATAAGAAAACGTCACATTGTATTTTCATATAGCAAAAAAAAAAAAAAAACTGAAAATTCAGAGGGTACGCATAGTTATTCGATTTTCAAACCTCATACTCTTTTAGTAAATTCAATGATCAAAAAACAGTAACAAAAGATAATAAGGTAGGTTATGGTTAGTGGTGGCGGTCTGAAATTTAACATAAAAAGCGATATTCAATTATTTTTTTGCTAGTTTGCACTTAAAGGTATGTTTATGTCGACTCACTCATTTATATCCAAAAAAAGAAAAAAAATCTTTTTATTACTAATGCATGAAACTAGAAAAATAGATACATGATGATGCAAATTTGAGATCATGCCTAAGCTACAGCCTGATTTTTTTCTATTCTCATATATTAATGTCCAGTCTTGCTGGAATGTTTTAGGTTTTAGTTTAAAAAGTTGCACGAAGCAGTTGTAATTAGGCATGCACTGATTACTTTAGTTATTTCAGTTATTGTCGGTTAAGTGCTAAATCTTAACCGATATTGGTTATGCTTTTAATCGATTATAATCAATAGGTCCTAGATAAGAATTTATACAAGTTTTGTATAAAAAAAATACTTCTTTAACTCAACAATCGATTCGATTATTTTCCGTTTTTACTTAATCGATGTATGCCTACTTGTAATTGTCATTATATAAAGTATATTCTTCATCAATTTTAATATATAAATAATTTACGACTAATAATTAACAATTTGTTTTTGTTTTTATTTTCTTATCATAGCGAAGGAAAAATAGCAGGATTTCAAACGGGGTCTCACATGGAAAACCGAAACGTATAAAATTAGTTCGACAACAAAATTGATATATTATCTCAATAATTAAATAAATAATATGTTAGTAGCAACCAATGTGATTAATAATATAATTACAAATTATTGAAGTTAACTGTGATTTTTATAAGTTAATTTCTTTCATTTTGTTTGTTCTTTAAATGACAATACAACAAGCAATAAGTTCTTGAAACAAATACAATTAATAGGTATTTTTTAGCTTTTATTGGATCATTGTCGACTCAGATCATAATATATTTCATTATGAAAATATTAATATATTAATGTCGATATGTATTAGAATATATTTGGTGCTATTTCTGTTATTCTCTCAACGAGCTAGCACATCATCCACACGCAGTATTCGATAGAATAATAAATTGTTGGCAACTATTGAATTTAGTAAAGTATATTGAGTAATTTGAAATGTGTTTTGTCTATATTGATGTTAAAAGTCTGATTTCTTTTTTGTTTCCAACATATCATACTGCATTTCTTTTTCTTTTTGTGTGTTTGTTCATTTTTCTTTTCATCTTTTTTTTTTAAAAATGTTTCTGGTATCTTTATCTATTGTCACCATATATTGTAGTTTGCTATTTTCTTGTTGTTATTTGCTGTTTTTTTCGTTTTCTACTCTCTATATTTTTGTGTAGATCGATTTTATTATTTTTTTGTTGTTGTTGTTTTTTGTTATATATTGTGATGTTCGGATGCAATTTATCTGTTATAATATTAATGTTTTATACTTAATTTTATATCAATTAATAGAAAAAAACACCTTTTCTGTGATATAATACATGTATTCTTAAAATATTTCTGTCTCTACATCAAAACTTGTTAATATATTTTATCCTATCGTTTTTCTTGTTTTCTTTGTTGAATTAACAAAAAAAAAAAAAACGTCCAAGAATATAAAATTACAGACAGCAATCAACCATTAAGATATTTTCTAATAAAAACGTTTTTATGATGTAATTATTAGAAAAATAAATGTTACCAAGTTTTATGATTCAATAGAGTTTGAAATACTTTCTTCTAATAAATCATACACGTACAAAACTAATCTTTAAAACATGAGAAAGAATAATTATTGACATAATAAGGTTTATCGTTTTTTTAGGATATTAAATCTTTTAACGTCTGAGTCGAATATATTCAAATGTATTTGCATCTCTGAGCGCATTTATACATGTTTAAACTTGCTCAAATTTAACTATCGGAGACGTATTCAAAACGCCTTAACTAATGAGATGCAATTGAAAGTGTTAAACCTCTCCCTATGTTTCATTTTGAACGCGTTCAGCGGTGTTCATTTTCTATATTAAAATGCTCAAATATCCTTCAGTTTAAATTATCCAACATTTTTTACGTGAAAAGTGTCTCATGGAAGATAAAATATTGTGAAAATAGAATTCATTGAAAATCTCAAATACCAGTCAAATAATTTAGACTGTAAGGTTCAAATAATATATAAAGAACAATGTATATTCTAAAATGAAAACATTTTCACATATTTTCCGATAGAAATGATGTGCTCCATTTAGAAAACACATTTTATACTTTTGTTTTAACGGATACATCTTTGTAAATAGAACGACATTTCTGAAATTAATTTTAAAGTCATAAATAAGCAGTCAGAATGATATTGAAAAGAGTATAGAAACAATAGATTATACCTGAAAATATCAGAGAAACATATAAGCCTATGACAAAACCATACGTGTATTAATCAAAGATTACTATTTTCATAGACTATCAAGCATGCATAATGACAAAAACAGACGACACGGGTAGTAACCAGATACGTTTTCATCGTCATTTATTAACCAGTTATATATATATTTTTTTGAACTAGATAATATTCTGAGCGATACTAGATTTTGAATTATAACGAAGACAGTGTTTAGTTTTCTCGACTCTATTTATGTGAAAACTTTTTGTGCAAATGTCACCGGCTATCATTCATGATCCAGATTGTGAATTGAACATTAATAAAAAAAAAAAGTTAGATAAAAAAACATATTGTTGATAACTATACACATTTGTCTCTTCACAATATAAGAAATCAAGGTTTCGATGGGGTTGTAGGTGGACTCCCCTGAATAGCACTGAGGGCTCTAATGAGCGATAGTTTATCTTTGTGTAATGCGTATATTTCTTGTTCAGCCTCCGATAAATCCTAAATCAAGAAAAGGATAAGATTCAAGCGTCAAAAAAATATTCAACAACATATTAACTTACTCTAGTCATACTATCTAGTTTTTCTTGTAAATCATGGATAATTGAGTCTTTATCTAGCAGTAATGTTTCGAGTACATTTATTCTTTCTTCTAAATATCGTCGATGATGGCTCTCTTCTTGAGATTGCTGCACAATGAACAATTATTGTAGAATTTTTGTTCAAAAAAGTACCATATTTCTACTACTATCCGTTTCAAGATCCAAAGTTCTTCAATAACTCGAGAACGATAACAACTGAAATTTTCAAATGGCATACATGACGAGTGTTTCAAGAGTAGCTCGCATAGTTTCATGCAGCGTTCTTTGTGCAAAGCCGACTTCTCTAACCATCCTGGTTCTCGAGTAGAACACGCTGTAATATACCTCACACTGTTCTCATACTGTAAATGTACGTTCTCGATCATGGTGAGTCTCTTGACAATGTTGTTTGTTAGAAAAAAATTCATACCTCTAGCGAAAACTGGTTTATGAAATTATACACGATTTAATTTCTAAAAACTCAAAAATACAGAACCCTCATTTCAAATAATCTAAAATGAGTTAAAATTTTGAGCCATCATTACCGACAAAAGAATTCTAGATAATAAACAAAAACATATCAATTTTCAGTGATCAAACAACAAATGAATGTTGTCATTTTAAATTAAATGTTGGCCCATATAAAAACAAGCACATTTGACCCACTCTAGAGTATTTTCGTGTATATTTCATAAATCGTTTTCGCTAGGGGTATGCATTCTTTTCTAACAAACAACATTGTCAAGAGACTCACCATGATCGAGAACGTACATTTACAGTATGAGAACAGCGTGAGGTATATTACAGCGTGTTCTACTCGAGAACCAGGATGGTTAGAGAAGTCGGTTTTGTACAAAGAACGCTGCATGAAACTATGCGAGCTACTCTTGAAACACTCGTCATGTATGCCATTTGAAAATTTCAGTTGTTATCGTTCTCGAGTTATTGAAGAACTTTGGATCTTGAAACAGATACTAGTAGTACTTACTCGTTTAATGACAAATTCTTCAGGTAAGAAGTTTTGAGAGACTGTAGAAGAAGCCGCTAAATTTGACGTCAGTTTCGAAGTTAAATTTTTGGTTGATGTTGAGTAAGAAGAATCTATATTTATTTTGTAGCTATAACGTTTATTTTTACTCAAAAATGTTTTCTGTTACCTGGTGTTGATTGAGTTGTAAATGTTCTTCTAGTTTCATCGATAGATGAACTGCATTCTAATGGTCTGTTAAAAAATAACTGACTTTTATGATAAAAACATGTAACATTATTTTTATCACTTACCCTCTTGCTCTATCAACAGTAAAATATTGCTTGCTTACATGCTTAAATGAAAATGAAAGATAATTTAACAATGGATTAGAGATACATGGCTGTTTTTTTGTATTTTCATTTTAATAAAGTTTTTAATAATACTCGTTCATAATAAACATACCGTATTTTTTACTTCATGTTGATCGGGATTTGATGTTGTGCGTATAATTATTTGATCATTCACAGACTGTGAATCGTCATCATCACCGAGAGAAGAATTCTAGATAATAAACAAAAACATATCAATTTTTAATGATCAAATAACAGATGAGTATTTTATATAAGTGTTTACCGCCTCGAAAACTTGTACTGCGGGATCTGGATTTATTCCTGTTGAACGACGTTTCCCACGAATATTTCGCTTCATTTTTGGATTTAAACGTATTTTATTATCAATAGATGTTATTGGTAAACATTTATCTGAACTTTCGTCAGATTCCAATATGTTATTAAACAAATAGTTGTTATCACCTTTCAATTGAGTACTAGGAGGGGAAATTGATATTTGTGGAATGGCTGAATTTTTATTAGTGATAACAATCGGTTGTTGTGTCGTTGCCGAAATAATCGTCGGCATTGTCATAATACGGCTACTGTCTGATATGGTGGGCATTAAACGATGGTGAAAATGTAACAGTTTATTTGATGATGTGACACCGGTGGTAGAATGATCATTAAAAGAGAACTCTCGTTCTTTCGTATTTAATGAGTAACTGTGTGAAGATTCCTCATTATCAAAACTAATAAATGTCGAACGAGCCATTTTAATTTAAAAATATTATATGCCAATAGACTTTGTACCTAATAGTGAATCACAAAAAATGATCATTCAGAACGTGTTTGATCTTATAATACATATTTTTAGTTTACATTTAATTCTATTATGATTGAAGACTTATTTAAATATTAGCTGAAATTATTCTGTAGTCCTTATCGAGAATATCAAAATATATTTCAGTCGATCATTATTCTGCTATTTATCTATTTTACTACTGTTTTATTTTAGGCAAAGAAGGTAGTGCTCAGCGTTGTCTTGATTAATTTTACTAAACATTTTCCTAGTAGTGTAGAGATATTTTCAAGATATACTGTCTTACAAACAAGACTGCGATACGTCTATTCATATTCACAGATTGATTTACTTTGTACACTGTCTTTTACTTGTGCAAATAAGTAATAGTTTACTTTTAGTCCATTCAATAGACAGAATTCAGAGTGGATTACAATGAACATTCCTCCTTTGTCGAGATAAGTATCCAATATCTTCAATAAAGACAAACAGCTGTAAAAACTTATTGAAACTTTATTTTTTAAAAGTACTCAGTGTTCGGCTGATTTTACTAAATATCACAACAGTGCTCCTTAGGTGTAAAAAAAAGTCAGTAAAAAAGGACTGTTGTTTAACACAGACTAGGCTTTTCAGAGATCTTATTTAAGTAAATAATATTTTGGAATATTTGGAACTCATGAAAAATTTTCTATTACAAATTTGTGAATTATGAACAGTTTTCTCAAAGATCCTTTTTAAACCATACTTTAATAAGAAATTTTTTACGAAATGCATGATGCGTCAGAATCTCGAATTCAAAATGCTTGAAATCCGAACGTTCTGCGGTTTTCGTTTAAACATTTTTCAATAAAAATATCGAAATACATTTTACAGTGATATAATCCTATTGGCAACGTAATTCTTTTTGTAATCTTTAAAAATCGTACATTATAAATTTATAGAAATCTTTTTTTGTAAAGTAATAAGAGATCTCAAATTTAATTTTAATAGCATGAAAATTTTTTATACTTTTCCTCTACTGATCTACTAAATTACACTATTTATTAAACTGTGGGATAAATAAAAGTTGAAATTTTTCTTGTAAAATTGAATAGTACATTTTAGAATATTGAATTTGTTTGTAACATTTCGACAACTGTATTGTCTGTATCAGACATAAAATAAAATCGAAATAGTAAAATTAAAAATAAAATAAAATTTTCTTTATATAAATGTTTTATACAGCATAAATACAACATAGAATTCATCCATTTTAAAATGTTTAATAAATACCATATAGTTATCGGAAATATTACAAACAAATTGAAATTTTTACCAGAAGAACTTTCGACTCTAATCTATCAATGATCTTTGTCGAAAGATAGAAGTTATTAGACAATGCGTTAAATTACCATGTTACTGATATCAAAAATAACAGAGTTTCCCTTTCGCGTATGGACGCATACAATTATATATTTTATGCATGTGTGGTGATTTGTTTGCTTATACTAGAAATAGTTCTTGTGTAGTATATGGCGGGAGGACTAATAAAATATAGTTAGAAATAATAAGATTAGATACTAATGGTAAAAAGAACTAGAGAACAACAAAAAAAAAAATGTAAAAGTATAAAAGCAGCATATATATCAAGGTTAAATGATAATTTGATGGGGGATAGAGCGAATACTGCTGTTGTTTGTTGTCAACGAAACTGTGACATACAATTGAAAAAAAAAAAAAACCTAAAAACAAAAACAGTTGTACTTTTTAATCTAAATTAATAGTTGACTCATTTGGATAAGAAAGAAGTACTCTATTACTAGCATGTAAGTATATGAAAAAAGTATCAATATTAACCGAGTTGATAACAACGAACTAAGGCGATATTCTTTTATTTCGATAAGTAAAACAAAGGTGTTTAATTTCAGTGCTATTATCGCATATATCTAACATATACCAAGCGTTTATGATATTCACACCTAAAACGTTATTGAAATAATTTTCAACGCAAGAAATCTATTGATGGTTATATAGGTCATCATAACTTTTTACAAAATGATAAAAGATCACAGAATTCTAAACATGTTTTATAATTTCTCTTCTTGTTTTCTGAAATCAAAGAAGATCTAAGTGTTTAAAAACTTTCTAAGAATGTGATTCACAACGTTTTTCATAGCTAATTTTTCTCATTTTTTTTTTCATTATTATGATTAATGAAAATTGGATAGACACTTCTCCTTCTTCATCACAAATAACTTTTTCCTTTATTGTTTATACATACTCGTTGTCAGTATTTTCACATGAATTGATTACAAGAAACATCTGAACAAAACGTAAGTAGTAGATATATGTTTATAGGATTAGTTTATTCACCCATCAAGACAATAGTTGTTATTAAATCATATGGATAATTCTTACATATATATATATTTATAACGAAAAAAAGAGAATCTTTTATGTCTACTCCATGCAAGCAGATATGAGATTCTAGTCTTAAAAAAAATGTCATTTTCATAGAAAAAAAAATATTTATGTGATATTTCTTCTTTATTTTTTGTTATTCGTGTTGTTAATTAGATATATAATGTTAAATATTTTTCTTGACTCATTTCTTGTTTTTTGTCTTTTAATTGTCGTTCTATAATAAGAGACAGTCTCACAATAAATAAAATATACATTGCTGATCTAGTATTAAAAATCATTATTAGATCAATCAAATATCAGTGATACAAAAATTGTAGACTAAAAGGGCCTTGTCGTATGCTCGGATTAGTAAATTAAAAGTTATTCTCATTTTCTTCTAATTTTTTAGATATTGTCGATTCATTTCATGTTTTGTTCCCGATTGATCGACGAATATGAAATAGATAATAGTACCGAAAAAATATTCACGTTAAGGCTTAAATTTCTTGTATATGTATGTGTATATATATAGAGAGAGGGAGATATAATACGCAAATTTCAACGCCGTAAATCATAATCTTTCGCCAACAGATTATATTTTCCTTACATTATGTGTAGAACAAATACGATAAATATCCAGCATAAAAAAAATTGGCCAATCGATAGATAGGAAAATGATGCAATTTATTATATGTTTCTATCTTCTCAATGTTAAACATTTGCTCTTTAATTTTTACGATAAAAATGTGATAGGAGGCATAACAAATTTGAGCTAGTTTATTCATTTACGCTTGTTTTTTGCTTTATCCGAAGATTTAAAAACTTGGCCTTAGCAAACGTGAATAGTTCTTCTAAATGTAATGAACAAAACTTTTCCATGATACAGTATAGTCTCACATGCTGACGACATTCTCACTGTAGTGAACTTTCAGAGTCAGGAAAAAGATTGATGTATAGACACTCCGCAATTATTCTTTCCACATTGCAGAATCTGCGTTTCTGAAGCTTCCGAATCCTAATTAAAAATCTTTCTTAGAACTGATCAGTGAAACAGTTGGCTACTCAGTAAAACAGACACTCATCAAGGTAAACAAACAACTTGGAGCTGAAAAGCCACATCCAGTGAAAAACGTGTGTGCCTACGAAACATATAGATTACTTATGTTTGAAGATTTCTATAAAGGCTGACAGTTAAACAAACGACGAGTTCAAACGTACTTATACAAGTCTTTCAGAACCTTTCTATATCTTGCATAGGTGTATAACTAAATCTCATTGGCAAGAAAAAATCCTCAACGGACGTTTATTTCTGCCTTTGACGCCTGTGTTAATTTTGGAAGTAGAGATGTGCAACCAGACCCGAAGGATGGATACGGATACGAAGTTGTCGGGTAAGGATCGGGTACGGGTAGAGCAGTTAGGAGTACGGGTTCCATTTTTTTATTTACCCGAAAACCGAAAGGTTTCAGTGGAAAACCACAAAATTTTAGTGGAAAAACACAAGATTTTAGCTAAAATACATGAAGTTTTAAAAAACGGTTACTTTAGAACGTAATGATAATTTATAATCTCCAGGCGAAAAACAAAAGTTTTTAGCTGGAAAACGAAAAGGAGAAAATTTTTAGGCCTAAGTCGGGTACGGATGCAAAGTTCTCGGGTCGGGTCTGGTACGGGTGGAAAAAAAATTTTCGAATTGGGTACGGGTACGAAAACGGTACCCGTGCACATCTCTATTCGGAAGTATCCCCATCCAGAAGCGGCGAAATGATTTTGAAAATATGGGTGCTCCTGGACAAGAACACAAAGAAAAATAAATGTCTGCTGAAAGAAAATAAAAATTTTCAAAATCTGTGGTTGCAAAAACACCCACGGCTCCCATGATTCCGCCGTCTCTGCATGAATCTATCCTCAGAATGCTAGATTGACAACGAACTGTTTCAAGCGTCGTCATAAATTAGTTTTTACACGTACGTATATCAGTCTCCTTATTCGGTAAAGCCGCACAATACGAATCTGAAAAAATCAATCTGACCCACTCTAACTTTAAGACCTTCTTCTAGCTAGTTGACAAATTCAGGTCGAGAAACACTTTGTGAACAGCTTAGACCAGCGACTGTTACTGTAAACAAACTACAGAAAACTATAAACGAAAATACATGTTAAATTGTGATTAACTAAGGTTTATGTCTGAAAGATGGTTATGTAGCACTAGCACAATTCTAGGAAACAACAATATAGAAAAACAAAACAAAAGATTAGAAAGTCTACAAAAGACAAAACCTCATAACAACGTAAGAATAATCTGCTTATAATTCACGTCTCAATCCATTCTACTAGTTAAAAATTTATACAAGAAACGTTAGCCCTCGCATTAACTTGTGGATCCTCTTTAAAAATGCTTTAATTTTATTCGTACGGGACACCAACAGAAATACATGGTTCATATCAAAATTTTACCGAATATTTGTAGAGAAAAGAACATTTTAAAACTTACATATTCGAAATCAGCATGGTCGATTACGTTACACAACACAGAGATCTCGTCGGATACAGAAGTATTTGGATCGAGGTGGCTCCACTTAAATTTTCACAGTATCCAACACTATGGTTTGTATGGTAGTTCACCTACGTAGTACAAAATATGCCATTTTTTTCGTTGATGTCGTTTTCTCTTTCTTTTTGACCTTTTCCTTCTCTATGCATATATAGCTGTAGAATACAAGAAAGTAAGAAAATAATGAATTTTAAAGCTTAAGGATATCGCCTGTTTTTTTACCCTCTTGGAAACCGGAGAAGCCGATGTCGGATCGAGACGAAATTTATATCAGAGATAGGACATCGAAAAAGAAAATCGAAAAAATGGTCCGACCAAGCTCAAAAATTTATCACAGATACTTTCTTTCGAATTTTTCGTACTAAAAATGCTGAATAAAAAACCGTTTTTTTATTTTGAAAACCTTCTCACTCCGACAGTTGAAATCGAAAACGCTTAAGAAAAATTGACATCCTGAGATAGAATCTAAAGTATCTGGGGTAAAAGTTTGAGCTCGATCGAACCATTTCTTCGAGGGGCCGTAATGTGACCCGATTGAAGGGACTATCGAAAAAACGCATAGTGAGAAAAACACATATTCATAGAGCTCTGTTTTTTAGAGCATTTGCGATGATGCGTATATCTCCATAAAAACTCAACAGAAAATTCTGGAAGACGTCTCATTTTGAAGAGCAGACTTCCTTCTATCGTGCTAAGTATAAGAAGTCGGTCAAATTTCGATATGCTAAGTCATAAATGGGGGAACTTGAGTCTTCACAGCATAAGAAAAGAACGGCGTGAATGTTAAGTATGAGATGGAAACAGATATACCTTTTCAGTACCAAATGATCTAACTGCAGTTGAAACGGAAATGAACATGCTAAAAACCGGATAAATCTTCAATACACATAGAAATTTTAAATTACTTTGCCCATTAATACTAATAATACAATTCAACACATAGTTTTAATGTTGGTTTGCTTAATATGAATTACTCAGGTCAACAAATCGTACAACAAGAGCTTTGAAAAACGGCAGGAGGGTTAAAAAAATGTAGCACAATAATCTGGCGTGCTTCAATTTTATATTGTGCAAATTCAGCACTTTTCACTCATTTAATTGTTCAATAATTCTTACAACACCGATTAACACCCCTGAACGTAAATATTTTCTATTATATAAGTTGTTAGACATGAAAAGAGTAAATATACTTCGATTGATACAAAATTTATTTATGATCATGGCAAGTTTCAATAATTTAAATAAATAAATAATTAAACAAGTTTCAATAATCAATTGTGAGAATAATTAAATACTTCAATGGTTTGATAAAGAATCAGACCATCATCTTCTTGATCAATAATGGTTCTAGATTTTGTTAGATTTTGTTAAATTAAAAGTGTCAGCAATCGTGACACTTCGCTGATTGTTAGATAATTTGTCGACACATGGTGACGTTGAAGTGGTAACATCGTTGAGTGTGCAAAATACATCTGCATTGGATTACTTTTCATTAATAAACAAGTCAAATATTGAAAAATACTGATTTGAAAATATATTACATTGTTTTCGTCACAATTAACCGAATGTTTGATTTTATTGATCATTCAGCAATATGTAATTGAATATAAATGAACTTAATTAAGCATAGATAGTCACTTGACCATTCTATTAAAATTAACGTTATCAAAATCAAGAAAAAAGTTTTATTCTAGTATTTGGTTCGTGGTTCCTATCTGTGGCTGTTGTTTCACGATATATAACTAATCTAAACTCGGTCTATAATCCACCAATACTTAAGGTACAATTTCACAGGCCCTACTATAAAAATTTGAGATTTTTAGTAATTTCGGATATTGGAAATCTCATCTGATCAGACATATTTTGATGTAGTTATTCATCCAGTAATAATGACGGATTTCGGGATAGTATATCTAGCTACTTACAAACCTTCCACCTGCTCCACCTAGGAGTTCGTGTGTATAAACAATTGATGATGATCTGGAAATGTTAACGTAACGATCTCCGTTGCACAAACAATAGTTAGGCGCCGAGATTGTTATCTGCACAAATCATTAATTACGGTCTATTAAATGCGTCTCTCTTCTATTCAGTCATCAAATGCTTGGTCACTTGATACTAAACAGAATGATCGATTAACAGTTACAAATAACAAATCTACTAAAAAAGTATATATAAATCGAACACACCAACCAGATAAAAATGATGAGGACACATGGACAACTGTTACTGACACAACAACACAAAGCAATCGCTACTCTCAATTGCAACAAAATACCGCCCTATACAGATGTCAAAATAAAAAATTGTCCACAGTGACATCAACTAAAAGACTAATTTTGGAAAAGATTCGTCAAACATACAAAGAAATTACCAAAGTTCTACTGTTTTATTCAATTGATGAACAAATTCACTCAAATACACGTTCGAAATATAGTCAAGTAAAATATGCATTACGAACATTATGTTTATATGGATTATTTTTAATCAACATTTTGATTGTCAGTATCGTCATGTACACTCCGGAAGCCTATCGTCTAGCAAACAGTTTTAAACAACACCTGATTGATGCACAATTTCAAATGGATTTTAGTACGATGAGCGACAGAGAAAATGAACAGCCAGTTTTTCCAGAAAGTATTCTAAAATACAAGAATAATTTTGCTATTAACTATACACAAATCAGTACTATTGGAGAAGTAGATTAGTAGAAGAATTACTGTTTTATTTGATAATAATATTATTGATTCTTTTTTAGATTTGGCGATTCTTATACAAGCCATTGATTGACGTTTATTTTGGATCTTATCGTTGGTACAATAAACTGATTAATCTTAATCGTACAATGCGTTATGTATTAAATCATAATTTATTAATCGGTATGCCGAGGATACGTCAAGTGCGAGTGAAAAAAGAAGAATGTAATGTTCAGCAAAGTTTTAAAGATGAAATCAAAGATTGTTATGGTATCTATAATCAAAAAAATGAAGACAAAGAACCATGTAATTGTTATTCATACATTTAGTGTTTATCTTATAGTCAATACTCTTTCTTTTCTGTTCTTTTTTTTGTTTAGTTGGTCCGCTGAAATATCGTTCGTTTCGAGAAAAACGATTTGTATTTAAAAAACGACCATGGAAATATGAAAATTCTGATTTGACACAAAGTGCAACTTATAGAGGAAAATTTGCTACATACAACGGAGGAGGTAACATGTACCATTAGTTTATCTCTTAATATCAATTAGTTTTATGCTTTTACGGCAAGGGTATGTGGTTGAATTAGGCGCATACAACCGAAAAATTAAGCGTATTATTGAAGAATTAAATTATTTACAAGCAGAAAAATGGATTGATAGAGCGACACGCGCAGTATTTATCGATATTATCACGTATAATCCGAGTACAAATCTAGTAAGTATTTTTGATTATTCTAGTAACAACTCTCTCTCTCTCTCTCTCTCTCTCTCTCTCACACACAGTGAATATTTTTCTGATAATAAACGGACATGCAGAATGTTTCATTCGTAAACCCTAATTTTTCATGAATAATTATCATTACTTACTCATCTTCTATGCTTTTCAAGAAAAAATAAACATCTTTAGAAAAAAATCATTTTTTTCGGAAAATTGGTCTTGCTGATTCCTTGGTAAAAATTTGGATTGATATCTGTTCGATCAATTGAATATACTAATATTTATTGTGTAACTAATTCAATGTAACTCGACGCACTGAGACCAAATATAATCTTAGTTTTCAATACAAACATTTCTAGACCGACAAGAATGGGTTTCATCTGCAAAATCGGATCTTTTCGGAAAACTTACGTATGCTCCAGAAACGTTTATGGTATTTTATGCTATCTGCATTGGTGCAGGATAGACAGACTAACATGTGTGTAACTTCTGAACCAGTTTAAAAGTTGGAAAATTTTGGGAATTTCATATTGATAACAGCTGTATGGAAAACCGCTTGGTTTGAAAACTAATGCTATTGCTCCGCGCGTATAGATCTACAGTGAGAAATTTCTTCACTACTAGACAGCTAAAAAAGTCTAGATTCAGAACTAGATTCAACTCTGTGAAAAAATTAAAACTAATAATTTTTATGTCATGCGCTTGTGTTTTCAGGCTACTCTTTGCCTATGAGATCTATAGTACCTGAAACAACAATTTTTATGCCATTAAATAGAGCACATATCGAAGGTCGCCTGAAAAAAATATTTTTTCGAGTTTTGGCCAAATATTCACTTGGATGTATACTTTGTCTCTCTCTCTCTCTGTGCCTTTTTTTGTGTTTTCTTCTAGTTTTGCTATGTTTCTTTGGCTATTGAATTATCCGCAACTGGTGGGATATTTCCTCAATATCGTATTGAAACACGGCAATTAATGCGATATATCACATTACCTCAGGTACTGTTTTTGTATGATTTTCTATTCGAAGTTAACAATGATAGACGATTTTTCTTTTAGTTTTATGTTCTGGGATGTGAAGTTGTTTGTGTCGTTTTTACATTCGTTTATTTAGCTGTGGTAATAATAAAAATAGCACAATTAAAACTAACATCATTGATTCAGTTATGGAATATAATGGATATCGTAAGTATAAAAATGTATTTATTAAATTGTTAGTAAAGTATTCTCGAGTAATCAACTAGAAAGCTACTCCGTATCTTATAATATATTTAGTATTTAATTTTGCTTTAGATCATATTGATTTTATCTGGTTGTGTTATTTTATCAAATTTTCGACGTTTATTTGTTGTGAATACTGTCATAGCCGATCAGACATCGGTGCATGATATCGCGTTTGATAGTATGATTCTATCTGTCATTCGTATACAAAATACATTTGACACGCTAATGGCATTTTTAACATCACTTGCCTTTCTTCGTATGTTTAAATATGCCGATATTCTTAAAAATTTAATTTATATTAAAGCAACACTCAAACTATGTATCGGAGATTTGCTCGGATTTCTTACCATGTACATTGCCATTTTGATAGCCTATGCTCAATTTGGTAATCTAGTATTAGGTACAAAAATATCATCATTTTCAACTCTTGGCCAAGCGTTCGTTACAATGTTTCGCATTGTACTTGGCGATTTTGATTATGAAATAATTTCTAATGCAAGTCCTATTATTGGTGCACTCTATTTTTTTAGTTACATCTTTTTTATTGTATTTGCATTACTCAATCAATTGTTAGCTATTATAATAGATACGTATGAAGAGGTTAAACGACGGCGAAAAGAATTTGAAGAACAACTACTTATTGCACTCTGTCCATTTTTCTATCAACATGTTGAACGATTTTTTACACGAATTCATATGTGGTCTAAATTAGAACAAATATTTAAAAAAATCATGTATAAAACACAAGATTATATTACTGTACATGATTTAATTCGAAAAAAATTAAATCATTGGCTTCCTAAACAAGTAATCGATCAATTAGAACGTGATTTTGAATTACAGAAACACATATTTCTATCTGAACACGATGCTAAAGGATTTATTGAGTTTGCTAGAGCAGATCGTCAATTACAAAAAGAAACGATCAAAAAATTGTTTATTCAAGAAACATCATTAAAATATTTAGTTCGAGAACAGGAATTTAGATGGAGAGCAAGATCATATTGTACAATACAAGAGTGGAAAGTACTTAAATATCGTACACTTAAACTAGAAGAATTGTTAACGTTGCTTGAAATCAAAATTCTATTTACTTATACAAAGACAGATGAAATTTTAAACCCGAAAAGTGAAAACATATCTGAAGAAACGTCAACCGCCATGGACTCGAATAGTACAATGGTGAGAACTAATGAACAACAAAGTTGAGAGAGTGATTCTAACATTTTTATTTTTATTTTCATAAGTCTTTCTTAAGGACACCAAACTGTGTGGACTGATGGGAGCCGATTTTTGAGTTAGACCTTAGTTTTCTAGAAAATCAAGGATCTCCGGAAAACCCGAAAGGGTTTTTTGGGTTTTTTGACCTCTAGAAAACGAATAAAGACCTAAATCAAAAATCTGGTCCCATCAGTCCACACAGTTTGGTGTCTAGTTTAAAATAAAATCAATCCGAGATCTCTAGCTTGAAGTATATTTAAACAAAGTGTCTCACAGTGGAGGATAGTTTTTGGACCTTGGACTCTGGAAAACCCCAGAACGATAAGAGATAGCGAAGAAAAAAAAATTTCATAATCATACTTTGATATGACAAATATTTGCTGATAGCGTCAGCAAAACCGGTCTACATTAATAAATCATATACTATTTTCATTTCGTATTGGTTGACACTACACATTTGATCTTTGGTTGATAAGACAAACTAGCTGTATAAAAGATATACCTTCTAGATGTAAGACAACAAAGTTTTTTCCTAAGAGGGGTCTTTAATCTACTGTATACTTTTGATAGAACAAACGTAAATAAAATTATTGTAAAACGTCTTGTTTTTGTATACAGATTTCTAGAATATATAAAATTAAAGAAAAAATTCAGTGATACAAATATCTTTTCTGGATATCAACTTATGATGTTAACATCCTATTTGTGTGTACCAGTTTATCTGTCAATAATCTTTATAAAAAGTATCTAACGAGCATACATGTACAAGACAGTCTGTTTTATATCAACTCATTGATTTGTTAATGTGTCAATGAAATGATTTAACCGTTTTTGTTTGTTAAATACTAACAAAGAAATAAATACTGCTAATATGCAATTAACTAAATCTATCATATTACTAAATGATACAAGATTGTTACAATAAACAATCTAGGCTATTAAACTCATTAAGAAAATAAAAGACTATCGAAGTTAGTTTTCATTGGCTTGCCACACGTAGAGTAAAACTAGATCGCAGCATTTTTCAAATGACGTATGTAGACTAATCTAGCAAGGTTTGTTTGGTAAATCTCGGAAATTAATGTGAACATCTATTATCAATCATCCTAAAAATCTCGAAATGTTTATTTTCATAAAAAATTTCAGAAATACTAGTAAGTAAAGGTTAAAGAGAGAGTTGTTAAACATAGTTTTGATAAAAGTATCTTACACTGTAAAAAATGAGTGAGTTCATCGTTTTCTAGAAAACTCATGAAACCAAAACGTATGATCTTCTCCAAGCTGAAAAATAATTGTAAAACAATGAAATTCATCATTGGTCCAACACTGAAAAGTCGTTTTAAAATTTCTGAACAACTCAAAAATCATACAAACAAAAAATTGATACTATATACTTCAGTTTTTCAAAGATGTCTTGGAAATTTTGAAAAATTGATGAATTCGTGAAGAACTCAATACGGGGCACATGAGGAAATTATATGGTTTGATTTCATGAATTTTCTAGAAAACTGAAACCTCACTCGTGTTTTTAAAGTGTGGAGTATTTTTATGAAAACAAACATTTTGAGATTTTTAGGATGGTTGTACCAAAAAAGCGCTGCTATTCCTTAAATGTTGTTTTAATTACTTGAAAAATTGAATTGCTGTCACATTAAAAAGGTTTGTGTGGTCAGTTATGAAAAAGATTTGTATCATCAGAAAGATTACACTGACTCAATTGAGCTGGCCTAATCTAATGAGATAGCATGTTTGACTAGGATAGCTATACGACTTCACAATAAAGTATATAATTTGGTTTGAAGGTAATCATGATTTTATCATATATCTTTACTCTTTTACAAAATATTACATCAGGAATGTTTCTCCTATTCAAGATGAAGAACAGCAATGTCAGATTTGTAACATTTTGGTGAGTAATATTTACCATTGAGTACAAATTATCATAAGAGATAAGTTAATCGAAAAACAACAATATGTCATGTACAAAAAAAAAATACGTAATAATGCCAAATTGGAAATAATTTTTTTCTAAATTCTATCCGAGTTTGGTAGTCAGTAAACATATGATTATACAGTCCTCGCATATAAAAGCACATTGTTTATTCTACGAAGACTTGTCACAATAATTAGAGTTTTCTAAAAAGAAAGAAGAACGTAATTTTTGTTAATAAATATTTATTGTTCGTTGGAATGACATGGAGAATAAGTAACTGTATCACATGTCATCTTTGCGTATACGATATCAAAAAAAGTATTCAAAAATACGGTAATGGACTCAGCAGTCATCGTCTAATTTCGACTTCTACACGAATAATAATATTGAAAATGAGTAGGTTAATTAAAATACGGAACGAATACGCTTTTATAAGAATTTGGTCAATAGTAAGAGTATAATATTTTCTTCTAATATACAGCTTTATTTCAATGATTACAGTCTTGCTAAGCAAAAATTAAAATTTGAATGATGTCATAGGACGTTCCATGATACAAATGATAAACAGAAATGATTTAAGTGTCATTGTTACGAACCAAATACAGTACGTAGCTTTGTACTAAACTGAAAATCAAAGTTTTTGGAATCATTTACGATCACATGTCAAGCGATACAAATTTGTGTCCCGTTATAAAGCACATCAAAGAACACTTAGTTTGCCGAAAGATTTCAGCCAGAATACGTCTTGAGGTAATCAATTTGTCTTTATGATCACACAATTAGATTAACTACTGTATTCTGCAATAGTTTTCTAAAAACCAACCAATATCAGAAAAACTGAAGTCCAATTGAATTTAAATTCTTTCGCACATTTTTTTTTCTAGGAAACCGTTTTATCGATGATGGCTCGAAATCAGATTGATGTTTAATTTTAAAGTGCAGCTATCAACGAAAATATAAGTATTCGAAGAAAAACTCATGATGCATCCATCAATATTATGTCTTCATATCCATAAAAATAAGATCTCGTAGTCCGAAACGTTTCTTTACTCTCAACATCCATTGTTATTTTGTTCATCAAAATAAAAATTGGTTTATTTTATAATATAAGTTTGCCACGTCACCTAGAGTCTACAAATTCATATATAATCTATCGAAATAGTTTCTAGTATATGTTCAATTTTCATTAAATGTCAGGATGATATATTTGATTTAAGCTTTTCGGAATATAGACGAAATGAATACTGTTGTAATATTCTAAAAGATAAACTACTGAGAAACACAAAAATTTCGATTTTTATATAAATAGACAAAGATTTGAACATAATGAAGTTTATCTCATTCCAAACAACAGAAAATCGAGAGACTGTAGCATACTTGCAAAAAATAACAATAATTTAACATTATCGCTTCAATTTGAATTATTTTTTTGTGTTAAACGTTTTCGATTATTTCAGGTCATCTATAATTATAAATGTATATTTAATTTTTCTACCTATGTATGTCAAATAATCGCTTCTTTCTTCTACACAAGTTTTTTTTTTTCATATGTTTTTGTAACAATCATTTGACATTTGTTCAACTCATTGTTTTTCATTAAACAAAATAATACCGATATAAATCTATTTCCAAAACTTTTGATTATATCTCTCTTTTTTTTTCTTGTCGTTCTTAGATACATACACCATTTATCAACAACACACCAAAAGTTTCACAGACGTGTCAGCTGTCATAGGTCCCTACATATATATAGAACAAAAGCAAAATATAAGAGATAGACACAGGAACTAACTAAGACATAGACGAAAAATTTGTACAATTTTTTTTTTTTTTTTTTTTTTTTATAATTTGAAAATTTAAAGAAAGAAAAAAAAAATTATCGTACCGTACCGTATATACACTTTAGAGATTGAATAGTTAGAACTCTTTCTCCATTTTGCACCCATTTCTTCTCTGTATACCCATAACTGTATACTTATGCTCTGTCTCTCTATTATTACTTCTCTTTTCATATCACGTATATATTTAATCTGTTGTCCCGTGTTGTTATATGAAATGATTTAAAGCAAATAATGAGAAAAAGAAGAAGAAGCAGGGAAGAGAAAAAAAGAATATGTAGTCCGATTCTGTAAACTACTTTTAGTTGTTGCTTACCTTTGGTTGGTTTGCAATGATATTGAGATTTCTCTATTTTTCTTTTTTTTTGTTGAATACGCTCATAAAAGACACTTTGTGTTTTTTCTTTCTCTCTGGCGAGTTGAACTTGGACAAAGTCGATTTGACTCAATAGAGAGAGAGAGAGAGAGAGAGAGAGAGTATTAGTCATTAAAGTCATTCGGTAAATAAAATAAAGAAACCAAAGTGCTAATATCTCTTTATTTTTGAGAGTAAAATAAATTTATAAATTATTATCACACCTTTGTGCATATTTGATTTGATGATTATTAAAAAAATATATTCTTTAATGATAACCTGAATTTTCATTCAGTTTGTTAATTTTTAAAATGGGTAAAAAAATCATTTTGATTTATTTGATATTGTTCATATCGACGAGTGTCAATGGAGGTCCAATTGAAGATTTGGCATCGATGCAAGATCTATCTCAGGTACAATAAAGAAAAGTTTTTATTCAAGTAATTTAATCTATGTTTTGTTCATTTTGTTTTACTTTTCAGTTTTATCAACAAGTCATTCGTCAACCAGAACTTCAGATGATTTTACAAGGTGGTGGACAATATGGTATTGGTGAAATAACTATATTTGCACCTACCAACGATGCCATGGCAAGACTGAGTAGTAAAAGTGAAGATCCTAGTATTCTTTGGAAATATCATATTGTTCCTGGTCGCTACACTGATCAAGTGCTATTTAATATGGCAACAGATAAATTTAATCAAGCAGCACCAAGACAATTAGCCGATCAGAGACCACAAAATAATTTACCAACAATGGCATTACCATTTCAAGTAAGTTGCAATAATATACTTCTATATATGAATTTCATTTTTTCTATTACATTTTAAAGGTATTTTATGGTAATGGATTTTACGGTGGTTCAGGTCCCTATTTGGATAATTTTACAAATTTTGGCTATGGCTCCGGTGGAATTAGTTGGTTAACGCATTCGGCGTTCAATCAATCAAACGTGAATAATTATCCAAACTCTCGGTACAATAGTCCTCAAGCGGGCGGTTGGAATAATCAAATAAATTATAATCAAAATTATGTTGTTGCACAAGGTTCGAGTGCATCGAATAATCCAAATTTATTTCCTCCAAATTTAACAAATTATTATACAAATATTTTTAATCCAAATACAAACAGTCAGTTACAAAATGGTTATGTGGGTGGTGGACCGACAGTGAATCAAAATTATAATAACATGAATGTAAACTACAATCAAATGATGCAAGGAGGAATCGGAGTTCAAGTAATTACAAGACAAATTTGAAAAAAAAATCATTATTTTTCGGTCATAGTTCCTTCTCTGATTATCTTAATTATATATCAGGAGACCCATATGATCGACAATCACCTTTCAAATTTCGGTATTGAGATGTGCATGCATTCGAATAGCTCAGAGTGTCTACTTTCAGAATTGGTGTCAAGTTTAATACAATAGACTCCCTTTTTCTTTAAAAAGATTTCAAAAAAGCCTGAGATAAAAGACTTTTAAAAGATCTGTGCTTTTCAAAGTGTATACGCTAAATTGTACTGACAAACTATACAGAACTGTCAAACTGACTGTGCTCTTTAAAAGAAGATACAAATTAGCTCTAACAACCGTCGTTGAAGAGTAATGAGCGTTTGAGTGAAAGATAGTCGTTACTGGAAAATGATCTAACTATTCTTTACTTGAATATCTTCCCAGCAATATTGTTGTATTCGAACTGCAATACACGATACTATTTTCTTTAGAACTCTTACACGCATCTTAATAAGTCGTTTTTTGTTTGAAAAATCTAATAAAGTCACACAAAAAAATGACGCGAAAAGATAGACGGATTTTAATACCCCTAAAAGTACGGTGTAGATCGGATGTTCGATATAGAAAAAACCTTTCTGAAAAGAGTTTCTCTCTTGAATTATCACATTTTCAATTTTAGAAACCTACGATCAATAATGCGTTTATTCTTCAAACGCGAATAATGAGCCGTGGAGTAATTAACGTTATTGATGCTATTCTATGGCCACCTGAACGTCGTGATCAAACTCAATATAAAACAGCCTATGATATTCTAGAAGATAATTCGTTTTCGTAAGTTCTCATTTTTTGAAAGTATTTTCTATTCCTATGTTTAATGTTATTTAGTCAATTACGACAATTAGCTGCACGTAATGATTATCTACGAGCTGAATTACGTTCACAATATCATCAAACGTGGTTTTTGCCTACAGATCAAGCATTTCAAACTAGTGGCAGTAGTTTAAGTTATTTTTTTGATCCAGCATTTATGAACACGACACAAGACGTTGTTGACGTATGAATTGATGGATAAAAAGAGCAGAGAGAAGATGGATGAAAATCGCTTATTATTCGTTTTTTAGTTTTTGAAAGCTCATACGGTACCATTGGTTGTATTTCCGAGTGACATGGATAGTACAAAACAATTAATGACATTAAACAGTGGAAAATGGGTGACATTTCGTAAAGTACAACAACCAGATACCACATTTCAGAGTATGTACATACAAAACATGTAAGCCAAGATATATATTTAATTGTTTTTTCTATTTAAGTTGATGTGGTAGCTACTCGTCAAATAGCTCGTATTCTAACATCACGTCCAGAAGATATCAAGTTTTATGGTAATGGACTCGTTTTCCCCATAAACAACATTTTAAGTGGTCCAGCCCGATCAGCAGCGGATGAACTAGCAAGAAGCTACCAGTAAGAACATTTTTTATTTATAATACGATGAATATTGTACACTGTTAAGGTGTCAACATATTATAGATATTTCATGGCACTTGTTCAACAGTCTGGGGATACAGAATTATTAAATTTGCTTCAAGGTTCAACAGTTGGTTTAGGAAATAATCCAAATTACTTTAATCCATTTAATCAATTGAATATCACTGTACTCATACCTCAACAAATGTCTGTTAGTCAATTGGGCAATTCACAAGAGCTTTCAACGGTTCGGATATATACTTGATCACTATAAATTTATAATCAAAGCGATATTTCGAATTTTCTTTGTAGAATTTACGTCGTCACATATTAAGGCTACCGGTTTACACCGATCAAATGCCATCGAATGCTCAATCAGGTCAATTTTATAATCAAATGCAACAGCCATTTCAAAATCCTCCATTTCGATCAGGTCAACTTCCAAATAGGCAACAATATCAACCAAGGAGGAAACGACGGCAACTACAAGTCAATCCAAACATCAATCCCCAATTTCAACAGCCTGGTTTTCTACCTCAACAAGGACAACAACAAGGATTTATTCAAAACCCATCGCAAGGTTATCCACAAATTCCAGTCCAAGGCGGTCAAGAGTTATTTCAGCAACAGCCAAATAATCTTCCTCAAGGATCACAACAACTACCGCCAGTTCAATTTCCGGTGAATGCTGGAAATCCCTATCAGCAATCTCCCATGTATCAGTCTTATGCAATATTTCAAGATGGACAAACGTATCAGACATATGATCAGAGTTTTACCATTCAAGCTCAAGTTAGTTATGGTCCAAATGGAAATGGTATGTGTTCAACTGAAGAAAGCAACTATATGACTATGTTTTCTTGTTATTGTATTATTATAGTTGTAACATTAATTGGACGACCGGCAAATTCGCCTCCTTTTCAAGCAACCATTCTCAATTCAGAATCAAATATACCAATTCGAAATGGTGTAATGCATGTCATTAGAGGGCTATTATCGGGTGTTGTTATTCCTTTAGACGCTGTTTTAAACCAGTTACAAGGAGCAAGGTTTGCTTCACATCTTTAGAAGAACAACCGATCTATCCAATGGTTATGCTATTTTTTTCTAGTTTATTTAACCAATTTTTACAACAAACAAATATTATTAATGAATTAAAAAATTCTGGAAGATCTTATACATTGTTCATACCAACTAATGCAGCTCTAGCACAAATTGGTGTCACAACAAATACAAACAAATTGAGACAAGTATATTATAAAAAGCGTAAATTGTGTAAAGTTATATCATTATTTTATTTAAGTTTGTTCAACGACACATATGTGCTGATACTTTACTTGATCCGTTAACAAACAATATCGCAAGAAGATCTGGCGGATTTTACAGCCAACAGCGATCACAAGTCAAACCTGCAGTGCCTGCAGTGATGATGCAACGGCAACAGGCAAAAGGGGAAATGCAACGTCCACAACAAACTCCACAAGCATCACAAACAGCTCTAAGACCACGGCGTCATGCTATTCATATTAGAAAACGGAAACGACGACAAGATCATTCATGGTTTCAGGATTTACAGGGTGGTCAAAACTGGGGTGACAAACCTCAAGCGAATGCACAAGCAGGTTTCATTCCTCAAGTAAGAAATACAAGTTATCAACAATCTAGCGGTGGACGAACTTCTGACCTTGGTCCTGGTTATTTCCAACCGGAGCAACAGGTATATGGTGGTTATCCAGCTGCCCCGTCGCCTTATGGCGGAAATAATCAACTGTACAATCCAGGTTGGTACCATAGAGCATTCTGCCAACGTGATTTTATTCCTAAGACATAAATTATTTCTCATTTTTAGCTTATACACTTGGAGGCTACGGCCAACCCAATTCACAATATCCAAGCTATAATGGCACTTACTTTGGCAATTTCAATTTTAATTATTTGAATAATCCACCCCAAACTTGGAATAATGGTACAGCGAATATGCAATACGATACGTCAAATGGAAATCCAAATTATAATACAGGTGTGGTGAGTGGAACAAATTATTACACAGGACAAAGTAACTACAATACGGGATATCAATCTTACGCTGGTCCGCAATCTTGTCGAGCTCTCAGTGGTGATCAGATAACTGTTCAAAGTTTACAGGGCGCAACACAATCACAAGGACGTAAGAATCTCAATGTTTTTTTCATTAAGATGTCTAAATACGGTAATATATGTTGTTTTATTCTAGTAACTAATCAAGGAATGGCGTATCAAAGTAAGATTTTATTCTTTTCAGAAAGAGAGAACTTTCATTCAGCTTACACCTGTCCACCGCTAACTTACACTGCATACACTGTATTTTTTCAACAGTACAGATTTTAAAATGCATCATATATTTTTCTTCTACTAGATTACATGGTGACATGTTGTGGTGATTTGTCTATAAATGGCATGGTACAGTCATTCAATGTCTATCCTCCTAGTTATGCTGTCTATACAATTGGAAAAGCCTTACTATCACAAGGTCAAACAATTAATAATTTATACAGCTATGCTAC
Source organism: Didymodactylos carnosus (assembly GCA_905250885.1). NCBI lineage: Eukaryota > Metazoa > Rotifera > Eurotatoria > Philodinida > Philodinidae > Didymodactylos > Didymodactylos carnosus. The sequence goes on along the minus strand of CAJNOQ010000531.1, from coordinate 13,504 downwards.
ACGTACATATTCTCACAAATATTTTCCTTTCTCATTTGCAATATTGTTCCTTTTCATAATTAAACATATTAGAGAAATATCGTAGACACTTCTAAAGTATTTTAAATAAAGCTTTAACTATTGTGAAATCAGTGCCATAAGTTACTTACTATTCTACTTTTCTTTTAGAAACTTCGTTCAGTTTTTGTTTAACGCTATGATGTATTGTACTTTTGTGTTTTTGCTCACCTGTAAGAATATTGACCCGTCTTTCGATGTTACTTCACAACTCTAATGCGATTCGAACTGTTAATCGACCTTCTCAATACTACTTTTCTTAGTTTCTCATGTACTTGTATTTCTCATGTCAAATATGCGTGTTTTGAATATCTACGAATGAACAACTTGTAAATAGATGATGTTTTTTCCTTTTCTCAATTTTGTTGCAAATTGTTTTGTATTTTGTTTTTTATACATTTTTTATGACGATTGCAAGGCAGGAACAAAAAAAAAAACGTCGATTCAATTTAAAATTTTTTTTCAGACCCGTTGCAAAGTTTTGATATTTGCTCGTACCTGCTCGAAAACGTTTTTTGTACAATTCAACTACCAGCGCAACAAGAAGTAACAGATTATGGAGTCGTCCGCACAACTAGAAAAATATCGGTAGATTTCGATCAACATTTTGTGGTTAGATAGAAAATTTATCTTACTATCACATACAAGAATTAGTTCATGCTGCTTTAATCTGAATCTGTATCTCGCTTTCATACTATCTATTTTTTAGAACGTTGTTCAGCGGTGGTATAGCTTTAGGCATAACATTATACTGGGCCAAGATCAATGTTCTCTCTCCTCTTCAGTAGTTGCATCACTGAACAAGCCAAAACACGAGTAAGCTCTTTCCACAGATGTAGAGTCAATACATAAATCAACTATGCATATACCATCCAAAGTAGAAGAGCAAACAATTAGTTTAATTTTTTTATTTCGTAACTAAATTTCATAGTTAATTTTTATTTTAAAAGTATACAAATCTCGCATGGAAAAATTTTTACATATCTATGAGAAAAAGTAAATAATGCATGCTTATTCAAAATCTTGGAATTTCTCGAAGAAAAATATAAATACAACAGAAAAAATGTAAAAGGAAAAATATTAATAAACATAATATGAAAATTCTGTCTAAAGATTTCAAATAATTTCGGCAAGTGTGAATATAGTTTTGTTATGTAATATCATTATAATAATTATAATACAAATGAGAATGTTCAGTCAATTACTATACATACATCACCAATCTCTATCATAACATATTTCATCGTACATTTCACAATAATTATCATTTACCTACTGAAGAGTCCGAAATGATTTTGGCAATGTCCGAAATAGCTATAAATTGATTTATAAATGGGTGTATAAACAGTTTTTCGCAGAAAAATTGACCGAAAAAAGTTGAGTTATAAATGTTTATAAACTACCGTATTTTGGACCCTTCCGTGCCTTTACCTCATGCATTTTTCCAAGTTCGTACAGCTGTTTTATTCTTAATACGTGCTAGTATTATCCATCTATAATATGAACAAGGAAAATAACAGATTATTTTCTGTAGTAGAAATTGTTCTCACTGATTTTGATACAGATTTGACATTGGCAATGGCAAATATTTCCTCTGGTTTTGCCCAATTATTAGTCATTTTATTATTATTACTAGCAACACCTTTTTTACCATCAACAATACGATCGGCTATTAGTAATACATTCGATCCTTGAGGAATAACATAGTAATTGACATCGAAGCTGAAACACCCTCTTTTTTTATTAATAAAACTTTTTTAATTTTCAATTTGTTACAAAAACATCCTCTCGAACTAAATAACACAAAATACACTGACAAGCACAAGAGCAGAAAAGCAAAATCACATACGTTCAGACTTCATTATATTATTGTCTACAATATTAGTTAACAATAATACAACAGGATCACTGATGTATCAGCGGTATTAAGTACGACACTTAGATCAACGATCATAAAAACAAATCTAAAGATACAAAAATATTTTTATAATTTCATGATCATAAATTGATAATGCATTGTCTGTCTAAAGGCCATTTTGGTAACAAGAGCAAGGAACGTCTCTTAAGTGCGAAAAATTGAAAAAAGATCTATTGATGAACCTTTTTTGTCTCAGTACTTAAATGACATGCTAATGACATGCTCGCTTTTACTGCGTCTAATTAGTATCACGTGCTGACAATTTTACTAAAGGGATAAAAGACATAGAACGAAAATATGTTTTCATTACTAAAAGTATGTGAAAAATACTTTCCTCTCCCAAAAAAAGTTTTTGAACTTTCTGCCAAAATGGTTGACGTTTTTCTGTCAAAAATTTCGAATTGACAACTTTTTTTTGTCAACCATTTTCTGCGAACCAAAATTTTTTAGCACCTGCTATCCCTAAGAACAATCGGAAAGCCCGATTCGAACAATTGAACTTTTTGTTTAAATTCACTATCATCGATTAATGAATTTAATTGTGATTCCAACATACATACTCCATTTACATGAAAATAAAAAACGTTTCAAACATCAGATTAGATTATAAAAGATATCACATGATAAATATATACGAAAATATATTTTTGTTAATATAGGATGATATCATCTATTTTGATTATCTTCATCTGTTTTATTAGTGATCAATTTCATTCTATGACAATTGAACGTATTGTTTGCATGATTAAGAAAATAACCTAAACAACGGTTTACACACTTACTAGAACCTGTAATATCTCTTTTTTTTCTAGATTAGAACATAAATAAGGCTATAGTTAACAGAACCAGGAATGAAGTATCAAATCGATAACTTAACAAATCCTTCGCCTTTCCAATCAAGCGTCGGTTGAAAAACGTACTATGATCCTCACTTGAAAAACAGCAAAATAAATGAAAAGAATGTTCCATACTCGAAATTAATAATATGAACGGAGCTAAATATTGAAAATGAACCAACCTATTCGAACAAGTTTATCATTAATTAAATTATTAAATAAATAAATTAAACAAATGAATGTACAAAACAAAAGTACAACTAAAATTGACAAAATATAATAAAATAAAATAAAATAAAAACACACAAACACAGTTACACAAGACACTGTACAATCTTTTCACAGAAATGAAAAATGACTAACAATAAATGTCAATATAATATAAAATCAAGCATCTTTTTAGTATAATCAACATGATCAATATCATATACACCAATACATGATACACGTACTCGTCTTTCGTCCTGAAGTAACAAAAACAACAACAACAACTGATTCTGTAATTCAAAGTGCACACATCTCTACTCACATTAAAATTTTCAGCTTTAATTCGCAAACGAAATATTTTTTCTTTGAAAGTTATCTTCGATAAATAATCTTCAACAAAATTATCGTTATTCTAAAACAATAATAAAATAGATGATTATTACTTGGAGTCAAAAACAGACGCTCACATACGTACATTCATTTTTGCCTCGCCAAATTTGGAAGCGCTAATGCCTAAAAGAGCTTCAGCTTCGTTTTGAAAAAAAACTGTCCATTGGGAACTCGTACTATCAGATAATTCAGCCTATAAAAAAAAACATATTCGCATTTATTATACTTTGGTTTATTTGCATTCACGTTTACTTACAAGTACCATATAAGCCCATTTAAAGTCATTATAGTCATGACTACACTTTGTACAATGATATGTTCCATTTCTGTTATCAAATACTTTCTTTTTACAATCATCTTCAGGACAAGACTGAAAATGAGACAAATATCGGATTTATCTAAAGATTTACAACAAGTTGTTGCTTATACCATGTAAACAATTGAATCTGTTTTGATAAATGAACAAACACATTTGACCATTATATAGTCTGGTTTATCATCTAGGCCAAGTTTTTCATCAACTATTTGATTTAGTGTTTTCCATGTTGCTGAAAAACGATAGCCATGATTTACAGTTTGCGGAGTTTCCTAAAGGAAACTCTTACCATTTGTTGAAAAATTTTCGTTTCTTGTTGTAAGATATGATGGTCGATATAAATTATAACTGCCCCGATCATACCAAGCGCGTAATTCATGTGCTTGGGCAGTATTTGGATTGATTTTTATAAGTGTATTATTGCAAGACAACGAAAAAGCTAAAATGCATTCGAAAACATCTTACTACTGATTAAAATATCAGTCTTCAGTAGCTTACTATTTTTGAAATCTGTCACTTTAATATTTTTGAATGCTACAACTGGATTCGAGGAGCCATTGAAGTTTTCAGCCTAGAAAAAGCAACAAATTCGTGTCAAATTAATGTTTTATGATGAAGATGTGTATGACTTACCTCTTCACCCCACAACGTCACCGATATTTTGCCATTCTCATCACATAATTCTAATTCACGTTTAATCAATTCTTTATTTGATTGTCGAGACGTTATTATTTGAATATCAGACGTCCTTGTAACCACACCAATAACATCTGCAAGGCAAATAATAAAGTTCTTCCTTTACAGAATGGAAAGAAAATATCAAAAAGAGTTTCTGTGAACCACTCAGTTTACTCTTAATCAAACCAAACCATTAACTCCTTGTTTACAAATACAAATCTTCCAAGACATATTCAAGTATGGAAATCATATACAACTCATAACCATATCAATATAGAAAATCGACCAGAATATTTACCAATGAACGAGTTTGGTAATTTATTTTCGATGTCGCTAATTGGTATGAAGTTAAATTGCGCGTCGGGGATATTTGTTACGTCCATACACGGTCGAATAGATGTTTGTGCAACCAATGTCATTTCAAAGTCATGGCTCAATGTATTGAACCTACGATTGGCTGGTTTTAACATACCTTTAGTTATATAGTAGATCTGAATAAATAACAAGAATTTCGAAATAATTTCTCTTCAAAATTGAACAAAAAGCGCATACATCACCAGTTTCTAACATATCGTAAAATCGAGTACATTCATCACCAAATGCTACTGCCCGAATTTCCCCCGTTTCATCTATCAAATCACAACTAAAATATTTTCCCTCACCGCGTCCGTTCGAATATGAACGAACCGGTGTTTTATTGCTCACTCTTGCTCGAATCGTCCATCTGAACAAAAAATCAAACTGTTGAATACATGTGATTGAAATCAAATAGTGAAAAAATAAACTGACTTTGGCAGATATTTTGTTAGCATATTAATAGCTTCTATTCTTTCGGATTGCGAAAAGGAGTCAGATGTTGTTAATCGCATGGAAAATTGTGCACTATTGCTTGCAGTATTGGTAAGGGATGTATTATTCATGTTACCATTCGTCGTTGAACTAGATGATGCGTCATTTGTTGCCTGCGATACGTCATTTGTGTCTGTAAATAACAACAATAATGGCATTCCTTCGAGCAATTCGCCTTTTTTCATCTTTATCTACCTTCCACGTTCGTATTTGTTATGGGTTGTAGTGGAGTCGGATCACCAATCTGTTGTGACATGTTTGATAATACTGTCAGATCTAATACAGTGAGAAACGGTCTAGAACGAATTTAAAGGGTGTGACGCACAGTTCTTCCTTCTTTTTAAGAAAACTCACTTTGGACCTTGTGAATGATAAGTAAAGTTATTTAACTGAATAACCGAATAATCTTTCAAATCATTATGATCAATCAGATCGTTGCATTGTGATGCAAGAATACACGCTACAAACACAAACAATAAACGTCTGAAACAAATGACAAAATAATTTGGTTTATGTACATACAGTTAAACGTATTTTTGCTATCAGATAATGTAAGCCGATATCTTTTAAATGCACGACCATCGCCAGCTGTACTTTGAATAAGTTTGATAGACTAAATCAAATACAGCGAGAATACATATTGTGAAATAGAAAAAAAAGCCATAAACTAACCAGAATTTGAACAACAGGTTTCTCGCCCTGATGACCCCGTAAACATCGCTAGACAAAGATTATAAAAACAGCCATAGTAAAGGATGTACATACTTCAAAATGTAATCAACCTACGCTTAGAGCACCCACTGACAAACAATCAGTCGACATTAATCTAGAAGAAAAGCAATCATAGAGCTTTTGCATATAAGAATAGGAGTTTGCGTATGTTTAACTAATAAGAACTGTACTGCAAGACGTCTGTCGCACAGTAAGAAGCAACGATAATATAAGACGAATGGAAAACAGCTTAGCTAAACTAAAACTCAACTTTTTAGAGCAACATCCTTTTCTATTCTTTTCCACTTCCTGTCATCGTAAATAAGATGAAGAGAGATGGAATTGCTAGAATCGGAAACGTTTGCTTGCCAACTGGTCGGAGAAACAACGGTTTGAAGCAAATAGAATACAAGCTGTAGTATTGCGTGCTGTTGTGTTAACTGCTAAGAATTACATCGTTAATGCACTTTAATTTATTATTACTGTTTTTGATGCTACAAAGTATTTCAATTAAAATTGAGCTTCTAAATATATATAAGACTATGTGATTAGTATTTTTATTTTATTCACTAGAGTGTCACTAATCACAGTTTCATTGGTTAAAAATTCAAAGAAAAGGCTTTTCCCAGACGCTTCTGGTTTGTTTGTTACTTTTTCCAAGCAACGCATACGAGAGTATATCCTTCCGGAAAATCTTCCTCAGACTCTCTGGTGCACTAAATTAGTGACATAGGCCTTGAAAAAATTTTATATTTGCATAAGAGGGCGTTATCCACATACGAAATGTTTCTCGCTGCCGGTCTTCTGCAAAAGTGAACACTATTGGTGACATATTGAAACATTGTTTAGCTAGCACTGAAGATATCTGAAACACAAAAATGTAGTCTAGGTTCTATCAGTTCAGCTTACAGAATAAATCAGACAGGAGAAGGATTAGAACTCCGTCTTTTCAGTATAATTTAATTACTTTAAATATTTTGGTAATGAACTCCTGATTAAATAATATTTTTCTACGTAAGAAAGGAAATGTCATTGTAAGTGCAGTCTTCTTGCGTTTGATCGATATGTTTATACACTATCTTCCATTTGATTTATAATTGCTCTGTTTACTTATGTATTTGAAGATATGCTTTCTGCTTTACGAAACAATGCGCTTGTACCACGGGCTGCAAGTGGTTTAATTGCACGGCGAAAACAACAATCAGTACTCACACTTTTTGCGTTAAAATCATCGGGCGGACAACTAACGGTCGAAGAACGAAAACGCGATCTTGAAAAATGGCCCGGCATCCCTGAACATGTTCGACCAAATTATATTCCTCGAATACCAATTGATCCAGTCGAATACGATGAACTTTGTGATCGATACGTTTCACAAAGCAATTTATGGAAATATATGTCATATTTTGTTGCCATTCCGGCTATACTCGTATTAAGTTATATGAATTTGATTGTACATCAAGATCATCAACGTCCGGAATTTAAAGACTGGGATCATTTGAGACCAAGAATGAAATGGTTTTTTGGTAGAGTCAATTATTTTTATTAATTCAATTTTGAAACTTTATTTAAAATTTTCTAGTTTTTTGCCTAATAGAAAAAACCACTGGTTCTTTTTACCTATGAAAGGGAAAAAATTCTATGCGTTTTTTAAGAATAAGTCTGTTGCTTGAAAACTCTAAATGGATGTAGCTTAAAGTATCTTTTCTTTTCTAGGCGATGGTAAACATTCGCCGTTTTTCAACAAATGGTTTAATGCTGTCGGTTATGATGGCGAAGGTTATGAGACGACCGACGAAGAATTTGCTGAACACTTCCATGGACACGAAAAAACAGATCATAAAAAGCATTGAATCATCGTCAGTAGATGTTGTGTACGATTTAGACAGCTAACAAGTACTTTTCATTTTTTTTTTCTAACAGACATTCGTTCATTCTCCTTCAGCTTATGGTAGAAAATTTATCCATTTATAAAACACAACTTTTCCCTGTTTTTTTGTAATTATTCTTAGAAGAAAATAAAAATTATTGTTTTTTTAAACATTTTTTCCTTTTTTTGACTTTAACGAAAAAAGTTTTCGAGTATATAATAAACTAGTCGTGTAGAATCTTTTAATAGTTTAAAATGTACTCGGACAGTACATCAGAATTTGGTCAAAATAGAGATGCTGGGAAAACATTTGCTGAGAGTAAAACGGAGACTTCTTTAGAGGTCATATTAGTACAAAATGTTCTTCTTTAATCTGGAAGAATCTATTAATTGTGTATCTCCAACTTTTATTAGATTAAATAGTAAGCAGTTTTCTTCGTCTATCCGTTAATCTTGTTAATGGCGTGCAGTTAGGTGAATTATCGTAATTAATAATACTTATTTGTACTTAATTATCGTATCATAGTATCTTTTGTTTTTTTAAAAAAGTATTTCCCATACATTAAGGCTAGAAAGGATTTTTTATGTGTTACACAATTTAGACGGAAAATATTTTCGGATATCAGCAGCTTTATTTAGATTTTGTAGTACAATACAATATTTTTGTGATTTGTGTAAAGTCAACATAGATGGTGACGTTATTCAATGACAACTAGTAGTCGAGGAAAATGATAAATAAATATTGAAAAAACAAGGGTGATGAAATTATTTTTCTTTATGGCATTACCTTTTACAATTATTTTTTCGCTTCATACGTGTTTCAAGTCTTTGTGTAAGTACACAGTTATATTTCAATCTCTTCTATCTGTTTCCTTGTATGATTCGAAGCTATGAAATAAATCATCTACTTTTCTTTGTCTCCTTATGAATCAGCTAATTTTTTTCGTTTGGGCATCTGCCTCGTCGTAATGTATCATAATAGAATACGATCGAAAAAGTATCAAATGCTGATTTTTTTTTTTCTATTTCGTAGTAGTAAACGTTCTATAGGTATAGAGTGAAAGAGAAAGTCGGTGTTTTTGTTTCTTTTTCTTTTATTCTGTAGTGCATAGGAGACGCATGCGCAGACAAAAATGGAGTACTTCACAATAATATGTTCGTTATTGTAAGTAGAATTGAAGGTTTGATAAATGATTAGTAGTAATTCTCCAAAAAATTAAAATATTAGGTGAGTACCATTAACAACTCAGAAAATTAGTGTAGCCACAATAGAAACTATTTATTCAAATATAGCTAAGGTTGATTTAGCTGAAATGTAAGAATATTTGAGTTGATTGTTCTTATGGATGAATTAACTATAATAGAACGAATTTGTGTTTGATACGTAATTCAGAAAAGTTAAAATAACTTTTTGGTCATGCTGCTCATACCAGCATCTCAAAATTACCGTCCATCACATTACTTTTATTTGCTGCTAGAATACACGGCTTTATTAATAAAAAAAAAAAAAATTTCCAATTTTCGTCCGCTACTTGTTTATCAGAAATTGTTACTGCACAATTACTTAACATTATTTGGATGTCTATTTATGGGTAGAACGCCTGACAGACTTTAGTAAAGCGATTGGTCTATACATTTTCTACGTATGCTATTTTCTCATCACCTTATGCACATTTTCATTTTTTGAGGGTATAATGTTATATACTCTCCTTTTTCCTTTCCTTCTCGTATATATTTGTTTTGTTGTAGCAGTAAAAGCAATGTTTTCTTTTTAACTTTCGTTCCTTTGTGCGTTTCTTATTTCAGATTATGCTTATTCACAAGCAAACAAGACTATCACGTTCTGTTTTAACATTTAAGAGCACTAAAAAGAGAGCTCATCTTCATCATCATAATTATTTACCAACAGCAATAACAACAAATCATAACAGAAATCAATTTAGTTATATCCAAGACGAAGACAATCAGAGATCTTGTTTTATACCAACAACATACGATTCAATCGAATGACGAATTTTTAACTTGATAGAAAAGAATCAACAGGGTAAATTAATCATATTTTTAGACAAAACAAACGGACAACATAAAACTCTAGAATCGAAAACTTTGCAAAAAAAGCAGACTATCCATGGAGCTCATGCATGACTGTCAGAGAAAAATTAACATTCGACCTTTTCCGTCATTGATGTTTAATGAGTTGAACAGCGTGATTGAAAATTTGAGTGAAATTGACCCTTTGTGATAAAAAGGCATTCATGCATTGATTGTGAGTAGATATACGCAGCTGTATTTTTTCGGTTTGTCGTCAAATGATGAAAACTCGTTAATATCTTAGAATTTTGAATTTACATTAATTTTATCGCAGTCAACGCTTTTAACAGTTTTACGTTTTACTACATGGATATTAACCTGTTTACTGTTTGTTTTATTTTAGAAAATTTTTGTTTATATTTTTCTTTGAACACATACGTTTAATTATATTTTGAATATTGAACAACAACAAAAATGACGAACAATAACGATGATTTAGATGATTTTTTCAAGAAAAAGGATAAAAAAACAAAAAAAAGTACGAAGTCACAATTATTGACGAATAACGAAGAATTATTGAAACAACTAGTAGCAGTTACCACACATGAACAGCAGGATTACGATGATGATGACATGGACTTACCGGCAATAAACGAAGAGTTTGTTGGAAATCATTCTTTACCGTTATTTACAGGTGATTTAAACAATGAAATATATCCATCGGTAAGCGTCTATTATTTTTTCGTTTCAAATGCATCTGATGCAAAAATCGTGATTAATGCTTAGAAATTACATTGTCATTTTAGCTGTTCTGTTATTCTTTATTTTGCTTACATTATTAATATTTCTTTGTTTTATCGATATAGAGCTCCGATGCTAAAGTAGAAGATGACCGAACAGTTATTGTTAATCCGCAACCATTTGTTCCAGTGAAAGGTACGAATTTACAATCAAAGAAGAAAACGTCGGCAAATCAATCAGCAACAGCAGCTCCTACATCTGATTCAAAAGCGTCGACCGCGTCAAATCAGGATGACGAATGGGAAGAATTTCCCGAACATGGTAAAGATTATAATCTATTGCGGATGAAAGTTCAAGGTGAGCAAAGTTTCTTTTATGTTTATACCTATCATTTAGCGGCAGAAAAGTCCTAAGGAAAAGTGACGCTCTTAAAGTCATTGTACTTTAGAAGAGAATATAAGACGTTGCTCAATACTTTACGATTACCTAATATTTTCTATATTTTAAAATGTTTACTCTATTTTTACATACATTCAGAATTTAAATTTCTTCTATCCTACGACTTAGAGATTCGTGGCCACTGTTGGATAGACAATAAATTTCTTCTTCATCTCTTTTTTTTTGCGAATAATCTGTTTCTCTCGTTAATACTGTTTTCATTCGAGTGACTCCGTTTTACCTCAATTTGTAGGAGATCCAAATGCTTGGATTGTTGACCAAGATGAAGATGAATATTTGTATGCAGATGAAAATGATGGTGAACCAAGACGCGATCAGAAAGAGCTACAACAAAAGCCGGCGTGGAATCAACTTGTTAATAACAATGACAATGATCAACAACAACAACAACAACAACAACATGAACAGGAAACAAAAATTAGTTTGGCTAATATAGTTGAAAGTGGAGCAAAACAACAAGTAGGACCGACAGCAACGCAAGGAAAATATGTTGCACCACATCAGCGTGGGGGTGGTAGTATTAGTAGTGTTGAAAAACCGCATCGTAAACCATCATCAAAAGTTCAACCTAACTTTCAAAGTACAGAAGAATTCCCCGTATTGGGAACAGCAATGACAAACATGAAAATAAATGAGAAAAAATAAATGATGAACAATGAACATTTGTGATGTTATTGCTGTCGTTGTTGTGCTGTTCAAAAAGAGTTGTTTCTGTCTTATTTTTTTTTAAAGTGTTACTTTTTTTGGTTTTGTTTTCCTCGCCTGTTTTATTCTTCTTTTGTTTATATGTGTCAAAACGTTGCGATCGCTGACTACAATCTACTTCTCAAGATAATTTTTCTTCATAACAAGATATTGTGTGGTAATTACATTTAACATCTGTTATGACGTAAGCAAATTAGTCAAATCGTTTGTATTGAATTATTACACACATCAAAACGTCACTTCATTTGTGACTAATGACAGTTCAATTCTCAGACGCTTACGTCTTTTTTTTTTATATGTGAATATATTAAGAGATTGCTGTTTTGAGACTACCTGCTTTTCTCTAAAGTTTTGTCAATAACAGCGTGGACGATTTTTCCATTGCCTAATATATTTTAACAATTTAACTTTTTCCAAAAATACTTTCTTTCTACCTTTGCTACTAGACTAATTTCTTTCTTTTTTTCACATTCCTATTTTGTTGTTTGTGCTTTTTTTTTGCTTTGGTTTTTTTTCTAAGATGACAGAAGATATTGTTCGAAAAAAATATGATTCTACAACTTCTGAATGAGACTTAGTATTAATCAAGGTATTCACTATTGTTTTTTATATTGCATGGATATCTTCATGGTATGTAACAGAAAATTGATTTATCAAAATTTTGAACTAGTTACTGAAATGTTGAGATTTTATCATGCTATAAGTGTTATTATCTGTGTTGTTTGTTTATTTTTTCTGTTTGCATTCTGTTCTGTATTCACTTCTTTTTTTTTTCGTTGAAAAAAATATATTATCTACATGGATGATCGATTACTTTTGAAGACAAATGAAAATTAATCATCAGTTTTGCGACCAGTAATCTTGTTGAAACGAAGTTATAACTCTTTTTCATTTTGCTAAAGAAGGTAATTAAAAATATTTTAAAAATGGATGAGACAAATTTAAACGACAAAAATAATTCAAATTATTTTAAAATATATTTAAATTCAATATGATTGGGCTTTATTTTGCGCATGAAGTCCTTTAAAAAGTATTCCTGTGTCCATCTTCCTAAATAAATAAGATCTTGGTAGATCCGGCCTTGTCTCGTGAATTCAAGTAGTAGTTTAGTTTAAAAGTGATTGATGAAACTGTCGTGAGTAGGATTTTAATAAAGAATAGTAGTTTTGAGAAATGTATAAATTTCTCAATTTTATACATTTGAATATATAAAATGAACATAAAATTGAGAAATGAAGATATATTTAACCTTCTATAGGGAAGTCTTTTAGCACAATAGAAACTCAAAACAACATCTACATAGCAGTGTAGTAATTCATTGTGTTATGAATCATACAAGCGCCCGATTGATGTGTCTCAGTCTACCTTCATTAAGTCGACTGAGTGAAAGTCAGCAGACTTATTGCTTTTCACTCCGAGCGTTGCCTAGCAAAATTCTTTCCCATACTGTTTTTCTAGTTCGATTCAGCCAGTCGTTCTACGTTATAGCTGACCGTAGAGGTGCGGGAAAAAGATCAGTCACTACAACGGTTGTAGATGACACATCTGAAGTTACTTTTTCTACGTAGACTTTAGTTCACCTATAATTAGTCCTGGAAGCACAGTGGGTATTTCCTCATAGAGCAGGCGGCATTTTTTGCCGACATAGTTTTTTTGAATCCAAAAGCACTTTTTTATAGGTTTTCGCATACGGTATTTCCAGCAGTGTGGCAAAGGTGAGTCGTGGAAGGTTTTTC
>CAJNOQ010000530.1:0-47805 GCA_905250885.1 Didymodactylos carnosus | reverse complement strand
ATTCTCTGACATTCCTGAAAAGTAAAAAAAAATTCTTTTTCCACCATTTTTCTATCAAAGTGCGTAAACGACATTTCGTCAATTCTATTCCAAAACGAATTTTCCTCAAAACTTCCATTTACTTTAGAGGTTATCCGCGATCACCTAATACCAGTCTAGAGACTTCCAGCAAAACTGACACCATGCCTAAAACTACAGAGACTGAACCTATTAAACAAGATATCATACGTAGCTTACTTTGTATGACATTCGACGAGCTTTAAAAAGGTATATGACACAAAATGTACTTGTAACTTTACTAGAGTAAGAAATAGTAAAAACTGGAAGCATGTCTCTTTTTTCCCTAGTCGGTTTACTTCTGATCCATAAGAAAAATTGGGCCCAAAACAAATCGTAAAAGTGAATCGGTCATTTTGTGGAGAATTCCATGCTCCGTCGAAATATATATAAACTGAGATGCCACCTGACTTTTAAGTACACAGAAAACAGTGAACAAATGGCAGTTAAGATGTCATTTAGATGTCTTTCAATCCTATTGATTAGTAACACTATTATAGTCCTGCACACGTCCGATTGATATCATAGCCCGAAACGAATCGAATAATTCAGCATTCGATTCGGTTCGATTCGATCTTTAACTGAATCTAAATCAAATCGAAATAAGCAGTTCAGTCAAAGAGTGTGGTGATTTTTGTTCATCAAAGTAAAGACCTTTTTCTTCTTGATTAGTGTAACAAAATCAAAAAGTATTTCCAAATTTGGCTCGTTTAGCGGAACGGTTTTTTTGATTCCTTGTAGCCCAGCTACGATTGAACAAGGATTCAGTGCCACTAGCCACATCGTTAGCAAACGTCGCTCAAGCTTCGATCCATCTACGGTCAACAAAATATTATTTTTACGTTCAATTGAAAATAATAACTGGGAAGGCTACTCTTATGAATAAGATATTTCTTGCGAATCTTCTTTTCTTTGTTTTGCTTTAGTTGATGTTCGAAAATTCAGGTTTGTTCAAGTATTCTAACTTGGGAGACTGTATTGTGAATAGACGTTTCAAGCCAAAACGAGAATAAAGCTTCCGTTTTGATCGAATTGATTCAACCTTTAAAAGTGTTCTTCCGAATCGAACCGATCCAACCTTTAAATTGAAGAAAACAAGACAACAAAAAAGTGAAACATAGGAAAATCGTTTTGGAATAGAATTGACGAAATGTCGTTTACGCACTTTGATAGAAAAATGGTGGAAAAAGAATTTTTTTTTACTTTTCAGGAATGTCAGAGAATAATAGAAACGTGGCTTTTCTAATAAATTCGGTCATTGGAAATAGAAAAATTCGAGTGGACCGATTCTCCTTCTAATACGTCCGTTAGCAAAGCTTTCCACTTACAAATATATTGTTTTTCTTCACATTGCACATATCTTTGTATATTGTATATTAGTTGAAAAATGTCTAATCTTCAGGGTGCTCATCACAATTTGGTGATAAAAACTAAAGGACGACGGACGATTTCTGCAAGAAAATGATCCTATATATTTTTGAGAAGATAACGACTGGAACTGATCAGAAACCGTTCGTTATTTAGTTTTTAATATTTCTGCGCCTTAAAAGTTGATTGTAGATTACCATATACTGAAAATACAATCTTATCTATGAAAACATGCGCAATTACTCGGGCTTTAAAATGATCTATAGTACATCTCTTCGAACTAATGTCTTCATAGAGTTATTGGTCAAACATTATTTGTGACTATTTGTTTCCCGTATATGTAATCCTCGTTGAATATAATAAAATCGATATAGTTTTGTTGTAGGCTGAATTAATTCGATCAAAACGGAAGCTTTATTCTCTTTTTGTATATATATTGCCCGTGACAGTAATATTTCAACAAAACAAAATTCTAATAGATGCATTTCTGTGATTCCAAATATGGATACGTATATTTTTTTGTGAAAAAGTTCCCCACTGTCATTTAAAACAAGATTGAACAAAGTACACACCCATCCCTCATTTTCCTGCACGACATGCTCCCATGCTGTGTATACTGACAGACTGTTTGAAACATTAAGACACGAAAAGCATTATACCAAGATGAGACAATGGGACTTTGGCAATGAGTCATATTGTCTCCTGATAATACCACAACGTCTGGCTATTGAAGTGTAAACCTGGGCGTATGAAATATGACTATAGTACAAACAAAATAATAATACATATACAATATACAAAATAATAATAATAATAATACAATTCATTTGTGGTCAGAGAAACTAATAAAAAATTGCAGCAACTTATTATTAGACTAGTAAAATACAATAATATGATTATACATATAATTTTAGTCGAAATAATCGTTATACTAGACTGTAACAAAATAGATAGAAAACGATTTTTGTTTTCTTATGGATTAATTTCAACTCTACAGCAAATTTGACTCAGAACATACTAGCTGTCTTTACAAGTCATGCTACAGAAACACCCAACAGTAAATTTTATACTATGTTCAGATTAACCAGATTTCATTTTTTCAATTATATCCCGAAATGCAATCAAATTTTTGTTCATTCATAACTCATAGCCCACAGATCAAAGTTATCACTTATATGAAACATCATTAACTGATCTTGCCACTCGATTACCGTTGGTGATTGAGACAACAATATCGATCGACAATAAAAATAAGAGTGAGTGTCTCAAGATTTTACGTACAGACATTTATTACGTTGTGTCATTTCTTTTACGTTGGTCTATCTTATTCAAGAAATCACTGATATTATAAGGTAAACGAAGTTTAGTCTTTAACGTTCCCTCTGCCCCGGGTCAAAAATGCCGATTTTCGTCAAAAATATCGATTTTGAGAAAAGCACATGGTTGGATAGCCCAAAGTGTCTCTTTCTAATGGCATAATTTTTGTGTCGATAGAATAGGTTTTTTATAGCTTCTGAGTGAGTTTTCCAGAAGCCCTATAACAAAAAAATAGCTTTTTTGCACTTGTATTGCATAAGCGCACGCATGTCCTGCACGTGTTCATTAGATCCGCCATGACCGATAACCTGTAGCACAATATCAACAAATTATTTAACGTTCAAATAGTTTTTAAATAAAACGCATTTAACAAAATCAAAACGTATTTTGCGTTTTTCTTAAGACCGGTTTTCTAGCTTCAGGGCTTTCGGCACACACAGGAATTCTCGGCAACGATACATTGGAGAAAGAAAATTTTTTTGATTTGTAGATAACACCTATCGCTAGGAATTGACAGAGTCCGATTTTTAAATTATGCCTCTATTTTTTTATAGAAATGAGGATTTCTAAGAAGCCTTCCAAGGATTTTTCGGACTTTAAAGTTCTATTAAGCACCAAAAATCAGTAAATGAGAAATTCAAAAATCGGGCTCTGTCAACTCTTGGCGTAGGTGTTTACTGCAAAACAAAAACAACTCGAGCTCTTCGTCATTTACCTGGAATGAGAATTCTTGTGCGTGGTGGACGCCTACTTTTGACCCTTGTTGTGGCGCCCTCTCACGAACAGTTACAGGTGACGCCAAAAAGAAATTTCGTTATCACACTTTGACATGGTCAACATTCTCTGAAAGTTTGGTTCAGATCAGACCTACCTGGGTTGAGTGAGATAGGTCTCTGACCTGGGGGGGGGCTTAACATCATTACCTAAGTTCTTCAACCCATTTTATTGGTTTTGTAAACCTTTCTCTGCAAACTATATTAATTTTTTGAATTTACATCCATCACAAATATCTACATTTTCCTTCTTCTGTACAATTACATATAGATTCAGACGTTTCTTTTGTTTTTAATAGACGTATTTTAAATTTAATTTTCTTTGGTTCTCTGAAGGGTCAATCTGAGTATGGTCTCTGAGTGACTGTGTTCCAATATTCAGTTATGATAGACTTTTCTAATTGTTAACAGCTACAATACTTAATTTTATATCTTGGATCACTTTAGTTACTTGTTCATTTGAATAGAGTCATTTATTAATGTTTTGTGTATTATGTGCATTCGGCTGCGTCTCAAAAGCGATATATTTTAGGAAGGAAGGAAGAAGACCCAGCCTTGCGATATAGGGTGCTGCCGAAGCAGTTTCGATCAGCCCGATATCTTCCCTACAGCTGATGATCTTCAGAGACGGTCGCCTGTTCTTCTACTAGTCACCAAGCAGGCTATAGCTCTGGACAGAAGGCCAACTTGACACAGAGTTCTTTTCGCCCAATTGCTCGAGCTCCCCATACATACTCACTAACCACATACTAGCACCGAAGTACCGGTGTATGTCACAACGTAGTGAGCATTTTATCGGACGGGTGATCCGAGACAATAGCCGTTAGTAACTTATTCCATGACACGGTACCTTTGAAGTATGTGCCGAACAACATAACCACTCAGCCATAGCGGCCGATATATTTTAGAATATCTGTTTTAATCAATTAAAAAGTGTCTATTTTGAGAAACGAATATTTTGGCAAGAAATTGCGTTTCTCGAAAGAGATACAATTATAGATATGGAATCTCTCATTTCTATATTCCAAATAAAAATGAAAGTAAATACGAGGTAGAAGCAATCAAGATAAGTGGTGATTAGTACTTGTACTTAAAAAAATTATTTTTGAAAAAGAAGTTAATTTGTCAGCTGTTTGTAATTTTAATCTTCGCTGTCGTCATCCTCATCCGTGCTAATATCCGAAGCATGAGAGCTAATATATCTTGTTTGAGAAATGAGAGATTCCTTATCTATAGGACAAAATGAGAAATGCTCACGGAAATAACGTGTCTTTGATCCTGGTTGACAAAATTTCGAAAAAAAACATGCAAAAGATCTTGGTTATGAAAACTAAATCTTTTTATGCCAAAATCATGTAAACGATCATGGGAAAAAGCATGTAATATATCTTGATTTATCTGTATGATCAGAAAACATGGTTCAGATTTCGAAATTGTGCATATCGTAGAAAGATATAGCGATCTAGTTGGTCGAAGTGTATTTAGAGTTTGAAAAGGATATCAACATATTAACTAACTAGAAATGTACGTGTTATTTAATACCGTTATCAAGAAAGCATATCACATAATTTGACAATCTATATTCTTCTTTATATTTCTCCCACGCATACATATTTCTCCCATTGGTACTAATGATAATATCTCATCACACAAGTTCGAGTGTTTCACTGGCTATTTTCATTTTTTTGTTAAATACATGAATGTGGACATTTACTAGAAATAGAGTATAAATTAGATGGAGAATAAAGACGGTTTATGCATTAAAATATTGCTAGATCTAAAACATGTTTATCTTAGCATAAGTTTAATTAGATTTTTTCTCGTGATCTAATCAATGATTTTGCCATAAAAAAACTTAGTTTCTGTAGCCGAGATCTTTTACCTGATTGTTCTTGAAAATTTGTCAACCGGGATTGAAAGAATGATATTTCCGTGATCTTTTAAATTCACATCCATATCTATAATTGTATCTCTTTTGAGAAACGCAATTCCTTACCAAAATATTCGTTTCTCAAAAGACATACTTTTTAATTGATTAAAACAGATACATTCTAAAATATGGATTTGTATCTCTTTTGAGAAGTTACGGTGCAATCTCATATTTGTATCTCTTTTTCTATTTCGAAAAATGTCACAGAAATAATCACAAGAAACCTTATTAGAATATGTGACAGAATTTCATCGAGATGATACGATGGAACCTTAATACAAAATCGCTTTTCTGCCATATTTTTTTGAGAGAAATTTTATTATTCAGCTTTACGAATAGCATCAAGCATCTTTGATGGAGCGATACGTGAAATTAAAAAAGCAAATACGTACATATTATGTCACTCTGTAGTGATGGACGACTGATATACAAAATAATGAAGGACCGAGCGCAATGTCTTGGAATTGTTTCGACTGATCTTGTAAGATTACACACTTACGACACTCAAACTTGTTCCCAGAACAATACTAACCTATTTGTAACAAAAACGAATCATATCACATAGTATGCCATTTTTTGATTAAGTTATTGCCTTGATGATTTCAACTGGTAAGATAAATTCAATCATTGCTACATTGCAATGAATTCAATAAATCAGTGTAAAATAGAGATATGCACGGGTACCGTTTTCTGACCCGTCCCCGACTTATGTCTAAAAATTTTCTTCTTTTCGATTTCCGGCTAAAACCTATCGTTTTCGGGCCGAAGATGTCGAGTTATCATTATGTTCTCAAGCAACTCTTTTAAAACTTAATGTATTTTAGCCTTATACCTCATATTTTTTCACTAAAATTTTATGATTTTCCACTAAAACCTTCCAGGTTTCGAATAAAGTTCAAAAAAAACGGAATCCGTATTCGTAACTGCTCTACTCGTATCTGATCCGTAGCGTACAACTTCGTACCCGTGCTCGACCTTCGAGCCGGATCGGGTTGCACATCTCTAGTGCAAAATTGGCCATTACTGATACACAAATGTCAGCCGATCTTCTCTCCACTCCTCAACAATATCAGCACCAACGATGATCAATATCTTCAACGCTAACAATGTTATAACTGTACTATCAGCCAAACTTTTTATTAATAAGTATATCTTTACAATAACATCCGTGTGCTCTACGACACTATTTATCTCAACAATTCTTAGCATTTGTGAAGGTTGATGAAAGTTGTAAATAAACATAATTTGTAACAAACATTTTCTAGTCTATTAAATTGGTGTAAACATCGTCAATTTTGAATATTAACAGCATTTTTATTTACGTACTCCATTGCTCCACAACAGAAAATATCATTGTTCTACTATCAACGAAACACTCTAAAATTAACAAATTTTTTAATATCTGTTTTAAATACAATTTACAATGGTTGTGGTTGTATATCTGTCTTAATTTACGTAACGTTCTTTAGTCATTACAAAATATAACGGACACTTCAAATTGCTATTGTATTAAAAATGTTTGCTGTTGTTAGTTATTTATTTTTGGTCAGCTATCAAGTATCATCGTTGCTATGCTAATTGGTTTAGTGTCTGAAGATACAAAGAACGGAGAAGCATTTGAGAGAGAATCGGTCCACTCCGATTTTTCCATTTCCAATGATCGAACTTATTAGAAAAGTCACGTTTCTATTATTCTCTGTCATTCTCGAGCGAAAAAAGTAAAAAAACGTGTGAAAAAAATTCTTTTTCCACCATCTTCATCTTGGTATCCCATCCAACTAGTCTAATTAATTATTTCTCTTGACTAAAACAGTAGGTAAAATTCATTCGACCACTGCTAGAGAGAAGACGAAAAGCTAACTTGAAAGACATTCAAATCATGTCTTCCCTGCTATATGTTAAAAAATGGCAGATCAAACTTTTATATGGTCACAAACTTAATGGGCTACAGATTCACAAAATTAAAATTTTTTAACGTAAGTAATTAAAGTAGCTAAAAATAATTAACAAGACAGTATTTGTCTCTTGCGTGATCGAAAAATACAACTGATGACAGATTATCTGTTGTTCTTGGTAGTATTATTTTTCGTGACACGCTGTTAAGCAAGCATTTCATTAGGGAGCCACTTGAGTGTTCTCGTCTACATCCACATATAGTTCAGTTCTGGCGAAATCGGATTGCCTTTCTTTTTACGTTCGTTCAACTATTATCAACTCTACATTTCATTTCTTCAATAAACGATTAAACAAACTTTTTCTGTCAGTGTTAATAGTTCTAGCATTAGACTAAGTGCTGCTGCTATTAGTAAAAGACTTTCGGGTATAGAGAAAAGTCTCATCTTTTTTCTTTTCTTTTCTACAGAATGCGACTGACATGTATTCCCTTTCTATTTTCCACCGCATGAAACGAAATGATCAATGAATGTCAGAAACAATATTCTTTATTACTCGACAACCTATTACTGTTACTTCACGGACTATTTATATAATTTATACGACAAAATATGTAAAAGATTTCTTTAGCTCATTTGATAAAAACCATACAACTTACTAATCAAACCAACACAAGTAGAAATTTCGATAGCATGTGGCGATAAATATCCTAAAATAACATACAGTGTGTGTAAGAAGTATTCAGACACTGTAAGAAGCTTCTCTTGCGAGTTTATTATCTCGTAAAATAAAAGAGATAAGAAACTTATTTTTTTTACTGTTCGATAGAGCGAAGTCTGCTCTACATTTCTGTCCAGTTGAAAATTTTTTAATGATCTTAGATGAGTCTATAATGAGTCTTCTTTTACACTCAGTCGACTTTTGGAACGAAAAAAGTATTCGGACACCTTTCCTCTATGGTTTTTGACATTTTGCAAGTAGTGAATGATCTTTCAAATTTATTATTCGAAAGAGCAAAATCTCAGCTTTCTGCTGAAAAAAGAATGATTCAAAAAAGTGCTCTCTAAAGGTCACAAAATTGAAAATTACGTATGTCAGCATCGAACTCATTTAAAATGCGCTCTTTGATCAGTAAACTTGATCAAAAGAAAACTCAACTCTAAATATACCGTTAGAAAGAGCGTAAAAAACTACATCAGAAACAATTATTAAATGAAAAAAATAGACTATTTCTTCTGCGCATTTTCATTGATTTTCTAACTGTTCTAGTCATCATCTCTGGGATATATCTATTATATTTTGTATTTTTTTGCCTTAAATCTCTTCTCTAAGATTTTTTTGACGTAACATGCTTAAAGAGGACAAAATTCTGCACAAAATGGGCTATTTTTCGAGATAAATACTTAAAGAACAGCTAAGTTATACATACTATCTTGATCTCGTTTCAAAGAATTTCGTTTATTCTGTGGACAAAGCCTGTTTCATTTTTTTGGGAGAAGTGATGTGATAAAGATAGTATGTGTAACTCAGATGTTCTTTAAGTATTCAACTCGAAAAATAGCTAGCTCATTTTGTGTAGAATTTTGTCTTCTTCTAAATTGAGATCATAACGGGTGGGCCAGAAATAATGACGCACGCACTTTTGTTCTCTTTTCTTCCGAGCACATCTGAGGTTCGAAGATTTCATTCTAAACTCATTCGATAGAGAACTTTCTGCTCTACAAAATCCATTACCCTCTTTCATTACATATTATTTCATTATTTTAAAAAATATTGCAGAGTACTAACAGATAAAAGTATAACTGCGTCGGAAGGAACAGGTTATAATTACTTTTTTAGTTGACCTAATTGATTATTCAATAATGCTTCTGTTAGCTATTCATATGAAATAATATGTAATGAAAGAAAGTAATGCATTTTGTAAAGCAGAAAATTCTCAATCGAATTGAACTATGAATGAAATATAAATTTTTTACCCGAAGCATTACAAAAACCTATCGAAAAAATAGGAAAAAATGGCTGTTTTGTATTTCGTTTGCTTTTTCTTTGCTCTTTCGTTTAAAATTCTACAGTACATATGAGGCAAAAGAGCGAGAAAAACTGCACAAAATACGCTCGTTTGGCCAAATTAAGACTAAAGTCTGCTATCTGAAAAATGAAAAGATCTAACTGTATGATCAATTTTGTCGAATAGAGAACGTCCTCCATCTCGCTCTTCTTCACGTAGCACAATGACTGTATGACATGAGCACTTCCTATTTTAAGCAAATAAATTACAACATTTTAGCGAAACTCCGAACTTTACAAGTGATTTCGTTTCCGAGAAATATTAGTCATAAATTAATATGAGGGGTGTATGATCAGTTTTGTTTACCACTGATACTTTAAAAAGTTAGAAAGTATTTTGGTTTAATTTTCTTCTGTTTTAAGTGAGTTAATTATTATTAATGTTAAATACTGCATCTGCTTGCGCAAAAAATCTGAAACAGAACGTATTTAACCTTTGGCTCCTCCATGAACTTCTGTTATTTGGCAAAAGAATGAGACAGATTTTTTAGGAATACGGCAACCTAAAATGGTTGACAAATACTCTATGTGCTGAGCTGAGAAAAGTACGTTATAAATTTCTTAGATTTTTAGTTCAATCAGAATAACACGAGCAAACATCACAATATAATAGCACATTTCTCAATCGATTTTTTAATTTTGTAGAAAATCAAGAACCATTTCATAGCCATAAAAAATGATTTGTAATTAGTACGCTTCTAAGAGAATCGTAAGCATTTTCGAAAATGCAGACAATTAGCATTTTTAAGTTTCTTGCGAAATGCTCAGCGCTGTCACAGAAACCATATGCTTTTCTATAAATTAGAAACTCTTTTCAATTTACAGTGTATTGCACGATTTCTTCTTCGCTCCTTCTTCGATACAAATCAATTTGGAATGTTATTCTGTCCGCAGTTTTTCTTGCTACAATTTTCGATTTCACACTTCATTATACATTATTTTCTCAGCGTGTACAAACTACGAGTTTTGTGTTTAATCTGTATATTAACAATAGTTGCAGAATTTCTATGAGAATATACAATGAAGACGCCAGTAGAGGAAAATTGGATGCTTCTTTCACTCACATTTACATCGTATCAGGAAACCGATTCGTCATACAAATTTTGGATAAACGGCAGATTATTTTACAAAGGTAGAGTAAACAGGTTGATATAAACTTAACTTGGTATAATGTTGTATTTCATATTGTTAAAGATCAGAAACGTACCCAATACTGAATCAGGAGCTCACCCCTTAGAGATTCCAGTTTTTCGATCTCTGTTGGAAAAAAATAATTCTAAGTACTAAGTCCCTCAAAAAATCAAGATCCAAAGGATTACGGTAAATATGTGTGCACTACGTATGATAAAGACTTCACTTACTATTAAAAAAAGATAAACCTTCAGAAAAAGAAGAAAGGAGAAAGACTAGGATAGAACAGAAGGAAAGCAACGCTATACAGTTGTTGGAATCGAACATTTGAACCCTCACAGCTCTGTAAGGAAACGTTGAAAGTAGTACAATGAAAAACATTTGGCTCACGCCTTAGCAAAATCCTGCGTACGTTGCCGATCATAGCTATGGCTAATACTTAGCTACTCTATCTTTGTTTGATGAATGGTAGAGATCAAGAAAAAATAAGTTTAACGAATGTTTTTTCTTATTTATCATGATTTAGAGGGAAAATTCATGCAAATGGAGACTTTGTTTTGCTTCGTTAAACATGATTAGTGTAACGAAAATAAAAATAAACATCTGTAAATACATCCGCACTAATGAACCTTAAATGTAGCATAAATTTATTCTGTTACACAGATTCAAGATAATATATGTATCATCTCTCAAATTAACAGATGGGTTGAATTTAACCAAATATAACGAATTTGGGTTCATGTTCATTTAAAACAAATTTCTTTTAAATTTTAGACTTGATTAACCTTTGTTATTTCCACCGGTAACTTTGATATTGTAACCATTGAGCAATCCCATCTCAAGCTTTTTTTAAAATACCGCCGATAACTGCAATTACCGTGTCTATCCATTCTCCATTTTGTTCTGCGTCCGTAAAAGTATAAAAGAAGCAGAAAATTTCAAAAGACTTGATTTCTTTTTTTTAGATTAACTTTTTTCTAGATTATAGGCTCTATGAAGTTTGAACTTTGACTCGAGTCAAATTTTCTCCCAATACTGGGAGCCTTCATGCGCTTAAGCGCTTGATAATAACAAAAAAAAAGAAGAAAGTTAGAAACTAAAACAAAAAGGTACAAGTATATTTTGGTTGGAATCTCAAGAATAATGACAAACTTCTCAGATGATGAAGAAAGACGGTATTGATAATTACATCACGTGTTAAATTCACTAACTCAAAATTATCTTAAAATATAGATGAACGCATAAATTTGTTCTGTTCATGGACAATGTTGCTCAATGAAGATGAACGCGTAAATTTGTTCTATTAATAACCAACCTAGTTGATCCATGAAAAGTTAGAAAAGTCTTGCAATTTCGTGCCATAAACGTAATTTTTAGCATTAGTGTTATCCATCGATTAATGAAAAACAATCACTATGTTTATATTTCATCTTATACTCAACTTAGTTGTTAAAAACCCATCGTGCCTTTACAAGGAAGGAATCGTAACCATTTGTCAAAACATACATCGTATGATTACGATAAAAAATACTCATCTTTTACCTCAATTTACGAACAGAGATAATAAGGAAAAAAGAAAAACATCAACAGAATAAATAATTTCTCTAGTATCCATATTACAAAAATCCACTATAGTATAATAAGAAAACGAACAAAAATTCGTTTGTCGATCAAAGTCAAAGAAAGAAGAGTAGAATAAGAAGAAATTGTTAGTATTATTATATTGCTATAACGAACAAAAGTATCTATTTTCTGTTTATGATTTCTTTTTAGGTGCACCGTTGCTGATGCCATTTATCATTGTTTTGTTTATTCTTTCTTTTGTGATGTGTGGGTGAATTAATATAGGCATATCAAGTTAACTTTTAGAAACGTGGAACCTTATACAATTCGTTTTTTATTCAATTGAAAAAGAAGAGAACACTAATGGCTACCTTTTTTCAATGAAATACGAATCAATTTTTAAAGATTATAAACAATATTAGGTAAATGCAGATTTAAATTTCATTTTCAGATGATATTTATGAAAAATTCAAAAATTTCTACATAAATGTATATAATCCACAAATTTTATCTTTAAATTTCTGAATTAGTTTTTTATATGACGTGCCTTCGCACATGAAATTTCATGTCATTTATTTTAGTTCTTATGATGGAAGCAAAATCACAACATAAACGTCGTTTAACATCAATTTTTAATGCGACAAAAATTTTACGTCGTCGTTATCAATCGAACGGGGCAACGATATTATTTTCAAATTCAACTTCAAAACTTCGAAGTAAGGTTTTATTCTATATTCTTTGTAAGCTTGTATATTGAATAAACAATTTTTATTCGATTGTAAATATTTTCAC
The DNA here is from genome assembly GCA_905250885.1 of Didymodactylos carnosus. Classification (NCBI taxonomy): domain Eukaryota; kingdom Metazoa; phylum Rotifera; class Eurotatoria; order Philodinida; family Philodinidae; genus Didymodactylos; species Didymodactylos carnosus. The sequence goes on along the minus strand of CAJNOQ010000530.1, from coordinate 34,914 downwards.
CATGATCGTCTGATGGAATGATGGCTGTTTTCTAAGACAAGCACACTCTATGTAACTAAAATTCTTTTCTTTATCATACTATAATGTTATTCTAAACTCATTTTGTTATGATAGATTTTCTTATTCTAAACAAAATAAATCATACAACAGTCTCTATTCCATCACATTGCATAGACATTTTCTACTAAAAAAATGTAATATTATATAACAGAAGAATATCGTCTTATTACAGTTCTGACGTAATATCGTCAAAAAATTTAGGACAAATGTTATCAGAATTACATTGAATTTACAAAGTGTGACATTTTCATTAGAGCAAGACAAGATCTTTGTTATGATACAAGACATTTGTATCTATGTGAGCTGTCTGCGTTCATCGCTTATTTCTTTAGCTCTATTACTGTATGCATAAAAAAAGTTTTTCTCAACTTGTGCGGAACTTGTTGACTATAGCTTTTACATTCATCGCTAACTACTAAAAACACCAAATAAATCACCCACTCTCTCTCTCTCTCTCTCTCTCTCTCTCTCTCGTCTTTCATCTCAAGCTCTAATACTGAAAAACTTTTATGTCAGTGCGACGTCTTTCTTTTAATGGAAAAACAATAATCATTGATTTATTATATTTGATACGACGCGATATAAAAAAGATTTCTATTTTTTTTTATTTGTCAAAAATTTCTTCTGTACGCGTTTTTAATCGACTAACATATTCAAATTATAAATTCGTTTTGAATGGCAGCACAATATGTTCATAACTGAATAAACGACATAAAAACATTGTTTTTTATATTATGATGTTCTTATCTAACTCTTTACACAAAAATGAGAGAGAACATGGTATAGCCATGCAATAAAAGCATCTTGTATCGTTCCCAGGACATTAAAAAAAATTTGGGGCGTTTATGAGTATTGTCAAAACATGGACGCACACTTACACACATATCAAAAAATCAAAAATAGCTACTTTTTTTTGTGTGTGTGTCGTTAAATGTTACAGTAGATAAATAAAGAAATGAGTATGGCTAATTATTCAATATAGAAAACGAGAGATGATTAGCTTCGTTACATAATATTCGTGTTGTTTACTCTGATTATAGCATCACCAATTAACAATGATTTATCATTAGAACAGTGGACAACTGATTTTCAACATACATCAGGTAAGATGTTTTGATGAAAATAAACTTGTTGTATCGAGGCTTTTTATCTAGATTAGATGATTTCCAATAAGCTTAATAAACCGTTAATAATTAGATTTCTTGTTTAATTTAGTGCATTTCTAAAGAAGAAACAATCGATAGGATACATAATTATATTCTTTAGGGTGTTTCAGGCGTCACTATCTGATAAAAAATTTTAATATCTTCGCTAATTCTTAACCAAATTGGTTCATATATTTTTATTTGATAGAAAAATGTTCTATGTAAGCTTTATTTATTATATTATATAATAAAAAAATCGAAAACTTGCTAAATCATTGTAAAAATAATATTTTTCTCACAGAAAAATCCTGTGTGAACATTGTCTAATTTTTCTATGTCAAATCTTGTTGATGAGTTACTGCTGTCTGTGTTTGCTTTAGCCAAATTCTCTGTAAACTAGTTCCACAGCATAACTTAAAATGCTGACTTGCGAATAGTTTCAGAAACTATCCGTATATTTTATGATTCTAAGTAAAATCAATTTCCGCTAACATTTGCGAGAATAACAGTATAGTAGTGATACTTTATACTGACAGGACCTCATCAGATACAATCGTGCAATAAACTAACAGTGAGTGATGATTTTATCAGAAATGTTCACTTGAAATCGAAACATATGGATAAAATTCATTTTCTAGGTTAAAAATTTAGATTCTGTGAAAAAAAACTAAATGAAACAAATTCTTTAGTTTTATATTTTTTCAAACAAAATTACAAAATTTGAAGCTTTTGTGAGAAAGAATTATGATACATTTAGATAATACCTGTTATCTTAGAGAATAAAAGGATTTTAGATAGTAAAAAGAGTTGTGAGAAACCCTAGAGAACGTACTTGATGCAAGTACTTGTCACTGATCGAAATACTTGACTTATTGCTAAGAAGTGCTTTCGATATATGTATGTATATATGGATATATGTATCAGCAATTGCCAAAATTCATCTATTTTCATTCACCATTTCCAGGGCAGTCGAGCGTAAAACACTTCTGTTTGTTAAATTAGATTCATTAAATATGAACGTGTTTAATAATGCTGCATGTTTTCAAAATCCGGTTATTTCAAAAGTCACTTCTCATTAGAAAAAATCTGAATATCTCTCTACAGAACGTACTTGGGGCCAAGTACTTGGACTGTGCACTTCGTCTGAGTAATAAAGCCGGTACTTGCCTTTTTTCAAGAAGTAAATTTACTTGCAAGTACTTGTCCTTATTTGCCAAGTACGTAAGAGAGATATTCAGATTTTTTCTAATGAAAAGTGACTTTTGAAATACCCCGGATTTTAAAAACATGCAGCATTATTAAACACGTTCATATTTAATGAATCTAATTTAACAAACAGAAGTGTTTTACGCTCGACTGCCCTGGAAATGGTGAATGAAAATAGATGAATTTTGGTAATTGCTGATACATATATCCAAAAATTTATTATTTTGAGCGACACTGTAGCCTAAATTTGCAGAAGAAAGTATATATATCAAACGTCTTACGACAAAATAATGCTCACCCTTGTAAAACGTCTTGTACGCAAGATTTTGGATTAAGAAATGTCACACGATTTTGGAAAAACACCAAGAAGTCACCATCTCGAATTCTTGAATCTTTCGCTCGAAATCTTGAGCGAATATACTCACGATAATATGATTGGATCTTATACCCAAGATCTTGGAAATTCTTGAATCATCGTTTTGTTTCACACTCTTGTGTAAATTATCACACTTTAGTTAAAAATTTCCTTTACATTTTGGTTTCATTTATGATAGCCATAACCATCAGGTGTACGACCACATATAATCATGCATTCTTCCTTAAACAACTATGTTTAAGTAAGAAAAAAATTCGTAGTTATTCTAAGTGTGAAAATATTCGCACTTATATTTACACAAGAATGTAAAATAAAACGATGATTTCAGAAATTTCCGAGATCTTGCGTACAAGATTCAATCACTCAAGAACTTGGTACAAGAAGTCAAGAAATTTCAAGCAGTTCAGGATCTTGACTTCTTGAAATTTCGTTAATTTCTTATGTTTTCTTACCAAGATCTTGAGTCAAGAAGTTCCACTAGAGTGTATTCTAGAAGCAAAGAGTTACTTCTTTTTTCTTTCGAATCTAAAAAGTGGATTTATATGAAGAGCGCCTTATATGAATGATCTCATTTATTATATTTTGTTTCATAAACAGAAGAAACGACTGAAGATAATAGACACTATATAGAATTGTACCCGAAAGAGTTGCCTAGGATTCATTCGAAAATTTAAATTTGATTTATCTCATATCTTTTATGAAAAAATGTTTTGCTGTGGTACTCGATTCTTATTCGATAAGTTCTCTAAATTTATTATTCACAAATCGATTTCATTTCTTCCTATATAGTTCTGTTGTTTATTTATTATACGAATTTTTTCCCTATAAAGAAAGGTAAATAAAGATTATTAAGAAATCATTCCATTCATCTGATTGAATGAATTTTTAAGAATTTATTTGATTAAGTGAGAGATGTAAGACGTTACAATTCGTTTAGTATTTTTTTCGATTGATGTTTACATATAAAATTATTCTACATTGCTTTTTGTTGATCACGATGTATACGACATGTTTAGAATAAATGTAATTTCTCATTTTTACGTATTCACTTAGTAAAATTGAGTAGTCGACTATGATTTAAGAATAACAATAGGAAACAAAGCAATTGTTTTCATTTCATTGCGTTCATATGATTAGTGATGGCGGCGGAAATAAACTATTTGAATATCCATCGTTATCCTCTGAGGATAAATCACATAATAATAAGATTATCAATTCGATTGCAGAAAATTGTTCACTCTCTTTTTCTTTCTATGTCTTTAAAACAAAAAATAATAATAATAAAAAATAAGATAAGGAAAATTTTAAATTATTAATTGTAATAATAGATGTTGTTGTTCGATATTTTTCTCTTTGAAACAAAAAGATATTTTCAGAATGGAACCTTTCGTTTTCTTTTCTTCTTTTGCTCAACAATTATTAGTTACTTTCTTCTTTTTTTTTTCTTTCTCTTCATTTTTTTCTTGACATCATTTTCTTCTAATAAAGAACGCAAAGACATTTGCATTTTGGTTGTTGAAAGATTGAATGAATTGCGTGATTTTATTTTGTTTTATTTTATTTTCGTTTCTTCTGGCAAAAAACATAAAAGAGTGTATATGTTTTAAATATTGTTCATAAACCTGAAAATTATTGTCTCTATTATCTCTTCTATAAATATCTTTAAATTGAATTTTTATTTAAAATCTCGCTTTTATTCTCTAACTGCAAACCATTTCATTTGTTCGTTTGTGTTTTTTTTCTTCTTCTTTTCCATCTATCATCATCGTCATCATCATCATCATTATCATCATCAACATCATCATCTTCTTCTATCTCATCTCAAGTGCAGATGATGAGTTTAGAAAGGAACATATTAATCTTTGACAATATGCACAACTAATTGAGTGTTGAAATACCATTATTTCTTTTCCTTTTTTCTTCTGTCATTTTCATCAGAAATGTTAATCTATACTTCTTTTTGTGCTAAATTCAAATAATAATGAAAAAAACGTTAAGTTTAATTCATTTAAAATTTGGTGATATTAGCGGAAAACAAGTAAATAATAATGATCTAGACTATCATAAACGACAGATTAACACTTGGAATGGTGGCCAAGAAACAGGACAAAAAGGTAATTCATAATTTTATTCAAATATATAATGTATGATTTTTCGCTTATAATTAGATTAACAGTTTTAGATTTAAATTATTTCTCGAATAATCTTGAATATAGTTCGAAATATAGTTGAAAAAAATCTTGTTCTTATTTCAATAATGTTACATAGATTTATACTTTGATGATGATGAAACGTATATAAATCATTCAAGATTTATTTTCACTTCTCGGATATAGACACTTTTATTCTAAATTTTCGTACATTCAATTCTCATTTCTTTTTTTTGTATTAGAACTGTGAATCTTCGACTTTTAATGACAAAAAAAGGCGATTGTATACGTTATTTCTTAGAAATAAATGGTTAATTTTAAAAATACAATTTTTACATGTTCTATAAAGATAAATTTATTTATTTTTATTTATTCATCAGTATAAATACGTATGTTTCTCATAAAGATTCATTCATTTGTCAACACAAAACATGTTTGTTATCAAATGATCTGATAAATTAACTATTTTTCGCGACAAGAGATCAGAGTGACAAATATAATCTACATTCTGATATAATCCAATTGTCTGGAGTAATTATCACATTAAAATCTTATAAATTAGTGCACAAACAACTGTTGTACAAAAGAGAAAAGAAAAGAAGCGTCAAACTGAATTGATAAATGGAATTTTCATGTAAAGAAGAAGAAAAAAAAAAGAAGTTTTTTTCTATTTTTGCTTGAGCGCTTCAAGGCATATTATTCTATTCAACAATTATTCACAATATAAATTTAGATAAAGACATGTTTCATTGATACACTCCATGATGATAAAAGACAATGGAGACTCTCTTTTCTTTCTGTTTTTTTTTTATTTTCGTTGACAAAATTTGAAAAGAGATGATCGTCTTTCGACGTGTTTTTAATAAAAGATATTAGCCGATAGTCATGTTTATATCATTATCACGTAAAAAGAGAAATATTATGATAAATGAAATTGAATAATAAAAAATAACAACATATTTAATTGATTCAATATAAATACTGTAGACTATTCATATAGATTAATTTGTTTTGTAGGGATGGATAGTTCTAATTTGTTGACAAGTTAATTTAGGTAAGCAAAAAAAAAAAAAATAAAACAAAGAAAAAAAAAATCTATGACAGCGTGGTAATTTGTGTTTTGTTGTTAATCAAATGATAAAATATTAGTGTAAGATTTTTAAAATTAAGTCATGTAGATCGATGTAAACATAAATCTAGTAGAAAATATTGAAAAGAAATTAAATGAATATAAACGTTTAATAATGTGTCAAGCAAAACAAAAAAAAAAACAGACATAGGTTTTTTTTTTTTCTTCTTCTGAACTCGATCATAGAATGTGTCAATATTTTTGTATCAAGGACACTCTAACGTTTATTGAGAAAAATTAAAGTGGATTATCATAGCTATTTACATTCGTTCAACATGTCAGTCTGTTAATTAATCTCACAAGACAAAATGAGAGGTCATATTTATATAAGCGACTTCTATTGTTTTTTTTTGTTTTTTTAATGATATTATGTGAACAAAGTTTTTTTTTTTTAAAAAGAAACATATTGATCCTTTTCCTTGGATTAGAAATATATAATTAAATTAATAATCAAAATTAGAAAATTTTCAAACTATTGTAAACATTATTTTCTTCTAAAATATATAAATATTATATTTCTAACTCTATTTCTTTTTCATATTATAGCTAATATGGATAATAAACATTATTTTGGTCTCTATCTAGTAAGAATTAAACATGGTTTAGTTTTATTTGCATTACTATTAACAGCTGTCCAGGGTATCATTTATTTGATATTCTCATTATTAACAGAAAAAGTAAGTGAACAATTTTTGTTAGATTAATTAATTCAATTTAATATTTATGTCTATGTCTAGTGTCAAAAAAAAAAAATAATAATAATAATAAAGACACTCTTTTTCTAATGGGTTAGTATGATATGAAAAAAACCGGAAAAATAATTTTTTTTTTTTTTTCTTTTTTTATTTAGAATGTATCACAACTTATTCTTGAACTTGTTCTATTTTCTTCTATATCTTTAATATCAATTATATTTGTTTTATTATTACAACGTGAAAAATTTTTTCAATCTCATTCACAATTATTTTGTATATCTATTTGGATACTATTAACTCTTTTCTCTATTATACCCATTATATTACATCGATATACATCTCTTATTCGTCTAATGGCATTAGTAACATTTTCAATTGTATCAATTCATACAACATTGCCTATTCGACGATCTTGGACAGTTTTAACAGCATTATTAACATCTTTAATTCATATTGGTGTAGTTATTGGTACACATTATACAAAAACACCATATACAATGCAGTTTAAATTAGAGGTTTGTTAAATAATATATTTATTATTATTATTATTAATAATAATTAATATATTTTAATTTTAGGTTGTTTGTTTATCATTATTTTTTATTGCTAGTAATTTTTTTGGTTTTTGTCATCGTTATTTAACGGATGTTCATCAAAATAAAACATATCAAAATACTATGCGTTGTATTGAAGCACGTTTAAAATTAGAACGTGAAAAAGAACAACAAGAACGATTAATATTAAGTGTAATACCAGCACATATAGGTTTGTGTACTAATTTATATTCTAATATTTTTTATTATATAAAATGATTTAATTTATGTTTGTATAGCAATTAATATGAAACAAGAAATGTTAAGAAAAGTGAAAGAAACAGCTAAATATCATTTTCAATCAAATTATAATGAAAAATCGAATGCAATAACAAAAAAAATAAATATTAGAAAAGCAACATTCCACGATTTATATATTAAAAAACATGAAAATGTTAGGTAAAATTTTACATTCGATTAAAAATCATTGACTCTAATATAATCAGTTGAAATTCTGTTGTTGTTTTTTTTACTACTACTTATTTCTATTTAGCATTTTGTATGCAGACATCGTGAATTTTACACCATTATCAGAAAAATTTTCACCACCAGAACTTGTACAAATTTTAAATAAACTTTTTGGAAAATTTGATCAACTTGCACAGGTAAATTCATTGATTTTATTGATTTATTTTTTTTTCTTTTTGGAAAAATTATGATTTAAAATTTTTGCTAAAAAAATATTTTTTCAATAGAAAGAAGTTGACTATTTGTATTAGGGAACTTTCGTTTATTATCCCATCGAAATATCGATCGATAATAAATTATTTTTTCTCTCTCATTTTTAGGAATGTGATTGTATGCGTATAAAAATTCTTGGTGATTGCTATTACTGTGTGAGTGGTTTGCCAATATCTAGACCAAATCATGCTTCAAATTGTGTACGAATGGGTCTGAAAATGATTGATGATATCAAGTTTGTATTCGATTTTTTGTGAAATTCTTGTAGCCAATCGATCGATTAAGAATATTTTTTTCCCTCGTTTTTCATCTTGTTGGCAAACGTCCGATTAAGTTCAAATTTATACCAGTAATAGAATTTTGAAAAAGAAAATTAACTTTTCTAGCTCATAAAGTAGCTACGCCAACTAATCGAATGTTTTTTCTTCCGCATAAAATCGATAGATAAAGTCGATAATTGTAAAAAAATGTCTCACTGGGTTTTTGTCTTTTTTAGAGAAACGTTTTTGTTATTCGCTCGCTAATAAATAATAAAAACATTCGTTTTCTCTAGAACCAACTCACATGGACAGAAATCCAGTGAGACGTTATTTTACAATTATCCACTTTATCTATCGGTTTTATAATAAAAAAAAACGTTCAATCGGTCGGCGTGACATCTTTCCCAGACTTGTCAGACAAAGTTATAGGTGTAGTGGTCTAAAAATTCAATCTTTAAACTGACTGCACTATAATCTTCTTCAAGTTTTATTCAAGTGAGCAGAAAATTTTACCACAGATATCTAAAACGATATAGCAGATCTCAAAAATGTTTTTTGTTATTGACTTTCTCTTTTAAAGACTTTTGATTTTAATAAGATTCTATAGTCGAGTAAAAAAGTCAGAAATGGAAACAAAAAATTATTCTGTGTAACGATAATAAAATTTTTGATCGGAGCGGACGAGGTTTTTGCAGAAGTACAATGCACACCAATTAGAAGCAGCATTATTTTAAACATCTTAAGTGCTCATCATTTTCGTACCATATTTCTATATGTGATAGACGTGATGTTGCATTTGCTTTCTTCGCGTATCATAGACAGTGTAGTGCACAGAATGAAAGAGAAAAAGATTTGCTACTAGAGATCATACAAGAATTCATAAAATCTTCTAAGAAATTCATCTGAATATCCAATTTGATATGACGGCTTTTTGCCATCATTCCTCTTCCTCCTGTTTTTCCATTTATTGATATATTTTACCATAGAGAGAGAATTCAGACAACCCATGATCATAGAATATATAACAAGGTTGCATATATGTTCTTGTATCTTGTAAGATCGTATTATAAGATGTCACAAGATTTTAAAACATCTTTCAAGATGTTATCATAAGATCTTGTAAGACATGTGTTCACCTGAGTTTTTTCAGGGCATTTGAGGCGATGCTTGAATCTAAAAGCTACTGAAAGCTTTTAGGAGATGTCTCATTAAGAAGAGGACACCTTTCCCTATCGGAGTATGTATAAGAAAATTTTTCTAAAGACACTACAAAAGAAGAAAAATTTACAAGACATGAAAGTTGAGTATTTTTATGTGTTTGAACAAAAATTTCAAGAATATTTATTACTTTTTTCAGAGAAGGTCGTGAATTGATGAAAGTGATATTATTTTTCTGACTAGGCTTTTCTCTATATCGGACTATGCTCAACTCAAAATCGGAAATTTTTCAAAACAACAAGAGATGAAGAATTTTCTTGAAGTTCTCCCCCTCTGCATGTTAGAAATCAACTTCTTTTTCTAAAACATCGAAATTGCAATAAACACATGGACAGATAGCTCGGTTTATTTCCTTTCAGAATCTGTGTTAAAATCATCTACAACGAAACTTTTTAGTGGTTTTTGAAAAGTTTTTCAAAAACCTTGAAAAAACCAGTTTTCAACGTTTATTACTTTCTCCAGTTAAAATACTTCTAAATTTTTTTCAAATGATCTCATCGTTTTTCGCAAAGGTTTTTCTTCAAAATAAGACGTTTGCCAACTCTCCACAATGATTTAGTCAAAAGTTATTAGAGTTTTCCGAAAAGCAACAAATGCTTCTAGTTCTATTTTTTCTATTTTGTAAATAGATTTTTGTGCTAACGACGTGCGGCGCTTCACAGAATTTTTTGTTATAATTCGTCGTAGGGACTTAATTTTTGTTTTGATTTGTAGGGGATAGTTATAGCTAGAGATTGACAGAACCCTATCTTCGATTCAGCCTTTAGATTTTTCAAAATTTCAATGGAATTTTTCGTGTTTTTGAGAAGAAAACGTTAGCAAAAATCCGGCTCTGCCACGCTCTAGCTTTATGTATTCGGCAAAGAATAATGCAAACGCGAGCTCTCCAGCACTTATCTGGACAAAAATCCTTTGGGAAGTGCCGAACGCCCCGTATTGTCCCTTGGAAATCCTATAAGTTCGGAACCCCTACAGCTTGAGACGACTTAATTCTTTTTGTAAACGTTTCATGTTAGACCTAACAAACCCTGAAGTTTTCGTTAAGATCGGATATATGGTTCTCGAAATAGATTTCTGACATGGGGAGCGGGTCTTAAGCTATGTCATGTAATGTTTTAGACTTGTAAGGGAAGCAACTGGCGTTGATGTTAACATGCGAATCGGTATCCATTCAGGTAAGTTGTCGTTGGATAAATAACATACATTTAAGTTATATATATCGCTTGCGCATAGGACGTGTTCTTTGCGGTGTGTTGGGATTACGAAAATGGCAATATGATACATGGTCTGATGATGTTACATTAGCTAATCATATGGAAGCGGGTGGTGTACCGGGGTGAGTGAAGTAGTATTTCATATTACATTTTCACATAATTGATAGTAATCTTTTCTCATTAAAGACGAGTCCATATTTCAAAAGATACACTCATGAATTTGGGCGATGAATTCGATGTTGAACCTGGAAATGGTCAAGAACGTGATGCATACCTTGCTGAACATAATGTTCAAACATATTTTATTGTTCCACGAGAAGAACCACAATCTCAAAGTAACATTATGATGAAGTAAATACCTTTATTATATTAATACAGAATATGGATTGATCTAAGATTTATTTTTTGTTTATTCTTAGTGGTAGTGATACAAAGAAGATGAGTAAAAAAATGCAAAAATTACTGGATACATGGTCAAATGAAGCACCATTTTCGGAACGTGTTGCTGGTAATGATAAAGCAGAAGCATCAAAAAGTTTTGTTTTACTTGAAGACAGTCTACGGCCATTGGCTTGTTCATTCAACTGTGGGTCAGTAGATGCTGAGATATACGTTTTATCATTTTTTCATTTTAAATGTGCAATTTTTTTTATAGTTCACGACAAAGTACAAATGATCTTGATTTTTTGACGTTACAATTTAAACCCCGTGATGAAAAAACAATGGAAGAAAATCATGAAGAAAATCAAACAGCCACAGAGACAATGTTTCGTTCATTACCAGAATTACGTTATCGTTATTACGTTATTAACGCTGCATCTCTATTCTTTACCATTATTACTATACAAGCATTAATATTAGAAAAGTATGATACTTCATTAATTATTATTTTCATTTCATTTCATTTTTTTGTAGAAATTCACTTTATTATGTTGTTGTTATTGGTGGATTATGTACATTTTCATTAGCTGCCGTATTGTGCGTGTTTGATCTATCTAAAGTAAATGTGAACTATGTCATAGATGATATGAAATGAATATTATGTTTTTCTCATTTAGTTTAAACGAAATTACCATCATTCTTTACTTAAACGCTCAACATTTTTAGTAACACATTATTATTTCGTTCGTCTTCCAATGACGTTAATGCTTATTATTGTATGTGTATTGTCACCGTTTGCCACCACTTGGAAAACATCCCAACATTCAAATTTGTCAACAACTCACCCACATATGTTATCAAATATTAACATTTCATTCGAAAATTTTAATCAGGTATAATCAATCAATAATTAATCGAACTTTTACTGCACATATAGAATTAAGCATAAACATTTCGAGTAAAAAATATAGGATTCTCCCTCTCCAGATGCATTTGTCTTTTCAAAATTTTTATTTATACTAATGTTCTTTTTTTAGACTACAGTTTGGTCAACTAATTCGCTGTCGATCGTAGCTCCTGTTTCACCATCTGTTACATTTGAATTATGTCCCCATTTTGAATTTCATATATTCTTACTACAATTAGCCGTATTAACGATTTCATCATTTATGCATTTATATTTTTTACATAAAGCATTTATTATGATTTTAACCGTATCGTTGTACGTTATCTATTCGTACTATTCCGACATTTATTCAATAGTAGCTAATAATCATGACTTAAAAAGCCCATACTTATTAGCTCAAATTACTGTGGAACTCATATTTTTTGTCATATTATTACACGGGCTCGATAGAAGAGTAAGTGAAAAAAAAAAAAACGTCAAAGAGATTATCAAGGTTTTCTCCATAATCTATATACTACTGATGATAAGACGATATGTGTTTTTGAGAAAATTAATTCTACTTAAATAAAAGAGTACACTTTGGCATTGAAAAGTAGGTTGGAATTAATCTAGACTTTAGAATGACGATTATCAGCAATGTCCTAATATGACGATTATCAGTGATGTCCCTAAGAGAGAATTAATAACATGTACTACGTTGCTGTAAGTCAAACTCTAAGAATAGTCTCTATATTGTTATAGATAGAATACATGAGTCGACTTGATCTTTTATGGACGGTTAAATTTCAAAATGAAAAGCATGAAGTAGAAACAATCAGTACAATAAGTAGACTATTGTTAGAAAACATTTTACCAAAACATGTAGCAGAAATTATTATCAAAGAAAACATGAGTCAGGTATATTCAATGGTTGAATTATGATCCTGATTGTACCCCAGCCATGGTGCTTTTTTTTATTTCAGGGACTTTATCATGAAAGTTACGATAATGTTGCTGTGATGTTTGCATCCATACCAAATTTTAAAGAATTTTATGTGCAATCAGATGCGAATAACGACGGATTAGAATGTTTACGTTTATTAAATGAAATAATTGCCGAATTTGATAAGGTCTGTAGGTTTTTGAAAAACGAAAGTCGTCTTAAATAATTGTAAAATATTTTAGCTATTAGAAAAAAACAAATTTAGCTATGTGGAAAAAATAAAAACCATCGGCAATACCTATATGGCAGCAGCTGGTCTTAATCCTGGTGCTGAACATCGAATGGTAATTTGAGCATTAATCTGATTCTACATCAGTTCCTTTTACAATTTGTATATATTTTAGACACGTGAGCGCTATAATCAAAATGTTGTTGCTTTAGCGGAATTTGCATTTGCCATGAGTTCTGCTCTTGATGCAATTAATCGTGATTGTTTCAATGATTTTAAACTTAGAGTTGGTATGTATTAAAAAATAATCAGAATTAGCAGTCTAGTTGAGACTTCTTATTTTCAGGAATGTGTAACGGACCGGTAGTAGCAGGAATTGTTGGTGCAAAAAAGCCTCAGTATGACATCTGGGGTAACACTGTCAATGTTGCATCACGAATGGATAGTACCGGTGTATTAGGTGCTATTCATGTAAGTATGAAAACTTTTGTAGAGTGAATGAGTCTCTTACTTCAACATCTCGTTTTTCTCTCAATTAACTAATTTTCTGAATAAAAGAATCTTTCTCAGAAAAAATTCTACAGTTTACGGCCAATTCTAGACAAACTTGCAGAAGTTGCAGATTTTCATGTGAATACTTTATGGTAATACTTTTAGTCCAAACTATTAAGTCCTTCAGGAATTATAGGTGTCGCAAAGGTGAAATGGAACTGTTTGTAAGGTACATGTTTTCATTGCGCACGTTAGCTGCAGAGTTGTGGCTAGTTTCAAATGAATCAACAAACTTAAGACTAAATATCATTCGAGGCCTCTTTCTGCCTTTGATTTCCATTCCTTTCTAGTGCGGCACATTTTAACATGAAACGCTAAAAAGGTCATCAATGAAGTGACACTTCTTGTAAGCAGGATCTCGGTAAGAAAACGTAAGAAATTAACGAAATCTCAAGAACCCAAGATCTTGATTCTTGGAATCTGTTAACTTCTTGTACCAAGTTCTTGAGCGATTGAATCTTGTACACAAGATCTCGGAAATTTCTGAAATCATCGTTTTATTTTACATTCTTGCGTAAATATAAGTGCGAATATTTTCACACTTAAAATAACTTCGAATTTTTTTCTTACTTGAACATAGTGTTTAAGGAAGAATCCACGATTATATGTGGTCGTATATCTGATGGTTATGGCTGTCATAAATGAAACCAAAATGTAAAGAACATTTTCCACTTAAGTATGATAATCTCAAGAGAGAAACAGCTGAGTTTTGAGGAAAGTGGGTGAAAATCACTGGCAATTGATGTTATTTATTAACAGAAGAGAATTCAACGTTGTTTGCTGATCGTTTATCTCGCGTAGTACAAATGAGTAAAAAATAACATTAACGTTTCTTTTATCTTTTTTTCTTTACTTTCACTATGTCTGATTCCTATTCTGTACAAATACAGCAGGTTCTGCACTATTTATCGTAATCTTTACTTGATTTCCCAAACAAATCAAAGCATATCGGAAAAACCCAAAAATCAGCTGTTTTCCCCTTGGATAATTTACACAAGAGTGTCAAACAAAACGATAATTCAAGAATTTCCAAGTTCTGGGGTATAAGATTCAATCATATTATCGTGAGTGGATTCGCTCAAGATCTTGAAATTTCTGTTCCCAAGATCTTGGGTACAAGAAGCTTCAGTACTCCTCAATAATGAAAGCAAACATAAAAAAACATATCGGATTATTTCTCTTATGAGTATTCAAATAAAAAAGTATTATTGGATTACGCCGAGCAGTTCCTTAGATTTATATGCCCTACTACGTAGAAACCCATATCGTCGATCTTTTAGCACTTGCGGCACATGTGCCGCAAGTGAAAATTGCGCATACTTGCACTGTTGCGACCGCAATCGCGATCGCAGGATCATATGATTGCAATAGCGCATCTGCATTGTTACGCACAATTGTGCACAATTCGTCCGCATTGAGCAGCATAATGCGATCACATTGCGACGCAAGCTTACCACAATCGAAAATATGGAAACTCTGTTTAGACAAAAGCGTAAGAGAAGCAAGCACTTCATCGATCGAACTATGAAAGGCCTTCCGGAAAGCCATTCTACAATTCATCAGGACCTGTTGTTTTGACCAAAAGCAGTCCATATTCTAAAAGAGGATACTTCAAGTGATCTAACTATGCAGAAGACTCGATTTGAATTTCCGGTCACAAAATCAACTTTCTGAGAAGTTCTTTCTGAAGAAGTACTGATTTTAGCAAAGCGACCTGCTTTTCATAGCCAGTCTGCGTTTTTCAATTCACATAGAATTGAAAGAATATGAACATTTTTGTTCAAATTAGGTGAGGAAATTTAATGAAGCTGCATTCACATGCGATTCTTGCGAATTCTTCAATTTAATTATGAATACAAAGATTTATGTGTTCCTTATGTAATTTTTCAGGTACCTGAAGAAACTCAACGAATATTATTTGAACACGGTTATGCATGTGAATGTCGTGGACCAATTTTTGTTAAAGGCAAAGGAAATATGACAACATATCTAATTCGTCCAAGAGGCTATGTACAAAAGAGAGTTCCCGCCAACGATTTATCAGGCAATCCATAATTAAAAGCATCTATATATCCAATAATTCAGCTAGTAATACCCGTGATATATATGAGTTCGTATTGAATCACTCTATTTAATAGAAACATGACAATTTGAACAAGTTTTGGCAAAACACTGTAATAACAATAACAACAACAACAACACCAGTGTGATTTTAAAATCAAATTAAAATATATTATGACAAAAATATCACCATATAATAATTAACATATTAGATGCGGCATGGACAATGAAAAATATCTTAAAAGATGATGAATGGGAGTTTGATAGAGCAAAAAGGAAAATATGAGTGAACATAGGATTTAAATTTCATTCTCAGAGCTTTTTCATGTACGCAAGCGGTCATCGAAGCTGGTACCTATTTATTAATCTAAAATTAAGATTCTTATGAAAGAGGAAACACTCAATCATCGTTGTTAGTATACGCATTCTGTTTAAACGTTATTTGCTAGGCACTTCGATAATTTTGAAAAAAATAAAATGTTTTTAATTGTTAAGATTTTTTATTTGTTCTTTACCTCTTGATTTCTTTATTTTGAATACCTACAAATATTTTTGAAAACAAAATTTTTTCCACAACAAAAACATCTTTAGACTATGCAATATTTTTTTATATTTCTGTCACATTATACATTTATTTTTCATGACCATAATAACTTTGAAAGTGAAAAGCAAAAAAATATAAATAAAATAAATAAATCCATATATCTACAGTCTTACATATAAAACACATGTTCATTGAAAAACAAATAAAAAAACAATATAGTATGAAATTGTAGAAAAAGAAAAAGACAAGTTTTTCAGTCAAGTTAGAAAAATCTGACAAAAAGAATACTTAGAAAAACAATTGATAAAAGAAACTATGTAACAATGTAACAATATTTTTTTACTTTTCTTTCTTCCTTGGCATAGAAGTTGTTGGTCGTTTTGCTGTAAATAAAAAAAATATATGAATTTTTTAAAATTACTACGTTTCTCTCAAACAATTAACTTACAATAATCGATAGAATTAGGTTTATTTCTTGAATTTGTTTCATTGCCACTAGCATTCTCTGATGAACCTTTATTTCTAAAATAAAAAAATAAAATGTTTAAACTAAATCTAGATCGAATAACGATAATCAAATTTTACTCTAATAGTGTGTATTTTTCTTGTTCAGTAAGTATTTCTTCATCACAAAATAATATTGTATTATATAGTATTTCATTGGTTTTATCCATTGTATCAATTCGATCTAAAATTCCTGTCCATACCAATAAATCATCTACTAGAAGCTACAAAACAAAATATATGTATTTTGACGTGTTTAGTAAAATATTTTCTATAGCTTACAGAAAATTCTCGAACTCCTCTGTTAGGAGTTTTCGAATAATTCCAAATTTTAATCATTGAAACAGATGTTGGCCGATCAAATATGACAAATATTCGATTAAACTAGAATTCAAATGTAAAATATGTTTACATAGGGAAAAATTCATTTTTTTTAATTTCATACCACTCCATTCAAAATTGGTGAGAGCCATGCATGAGCACCATCTATATCATTATTTTCTCCATCTATTAATTTCTCGGGTGTTCTGATATCGGCAACTGAAGGATTTAACGCATTTACACTATGTGGATAAGCGGCAATATCTATAAAAACATAAATATCACATCAATCTTGTTATGACATTATTAATCAAGAAACTGTCGGATGCCTTAATCAGTCAATCGTTATTTATTACACAATGAAACTTGGATATTATAAACATAACAAGCTTTTCCTTAACTTTGTAATGTCTGCACATAGAGGAAAAAAGAGATAACAGAACAAGAGAACTAATTAATAGAAAGACCAGAAATATATTTTGAGTGTTATTTTAAGAGATTGAAACGGGAAAGATGCGATAGCATACTATGGTAAAGAATTCCATTTAGAATAAGTTTGAGTTAGAAAAGTAGATACGAAACCATTTTTTATTCGTTATCAACATTTGTTGTCTCTTCTCTGAGAAATACAAGCATTTAAAGGTTCGTGCAAATTAAATCGAGTAAGATAAGAGAGCACTGTGATTTATTAGTCTTATAAAAAAGAGTTAATCAAAAATACTTTTTACGCGAATCGAAGTTAAACAAATTTAACGTTCTTACAAGATCAACACTGTCTGAATAAAAATCATCCAAATCATCCTGTGCAAATTTCTAGATTGAATAAAGAGGTAAATGCGTTTTGAAACGACTATCCATAGTTAAAATGAAAATTGGTCAGATCTCACAATGGTGAATCGTATGGCGCCAAATGTTCATACACATATGTTTCTCTTTTAAAAAGCTGAGTTAGGAATCTGTCTCTTCAATTGTCAGGCACACCATTTTTATTAGACTCTGCTTCTAAACTGTTAGGATTAAAATTCTTTAGTGATACGAAGCGGGTGAATCATATAGAAGAAACAGCTCTTGTTTCCAGACGAATGTTAGGCGCGATAAATCGCACATTTTCAAGCTCACCATCTCCACCAATTCGTCTCTTGCTTAATAAAATCTTGTGTTTTGCCGAAAATGGATTATGTTTCCGCAGTATTCGATTCTAATTTTTCAACTCACACTGCACCTCACTTTCGCTTGTGCAGCTTTTATTCTATTCGTAAAACAAAACTCTATCTCTATTGAGATCATCATCATTCATTACTCCTTATGTCCCAAATTATTCAATTTGATCTACTAACACAGCTACGGTGCTTGTATCCTTTAGTCCATATACTGTGATTCAATCGTCATTCTTCTCGAATACTCGAAAAGACATTAATCTTCTTCCAAACGAGTTGACACCATGTATTAATATGTGCGCATCTTAAAATCGATTAGCGATGTTTCTCAATTATTAACTGTATTGTTATTTCTGCTGTCATTATTGTTCCTATTCTCTCGTTAATTATCGTTTCCATATTTGACTTATCTGTATTATGTTATATTTCATCTGTTGTTTTTGTTTTTATTTATCCTTTTTCTTGCTAATGGACATATGGCAAGGTATTTGTCACCTTGGACTAGTTTTGTTAAAAACATTTCGCTATTATATATGTTCATGATCTTTGATCGAATAGAAATTGAATTGAATTCACTATCATACATACCCAAGCAAAACTAAGTAAGCGGGAAAATCTAGCTACAGAAGTAGCTGCAGCGCCCACTTACAGCCAGATTAACTAGATTAAAAGGTACATTTATCTAGCTGCGTGATGATTGAAATTGTGTACTAGCTGAAACGGTCACTTCATGGGCCAATTAATCGAGCAATGAATTGCCCGATTAATCGATAGCAACTAGTTGTACCCAATTGAAACTAGCTTCAATCTAGCTGAAGCTAGATAAAATTTTCATGTATTTCTGTACAGCTAGCTGAAGCTAGATAAATGTACCTTTTAATCTAGATGCAGCGCCCGCTTCATGATTTTTTTTCGTGCTTGGGTACTGCAATAGTAGTAGATAACAGGCAACATACATAAACGATAGCTGTGAAGGTGCAAGAAACACGCTGTCTCAAAAGTTGGTTGTAAAGCCCCGAACATCTGACGGCATCGTGATATGATGTTTCCATTTTAAATGTATGAAAGGTAGACACCTAACAGTTCAAGGTGCTCCTCATAAGTAAGGTTAATATTATCAAAAGTTTTATATGTCATCAGGCTACATTAAAATGAATATAAACGAGAGAGAGAGAGAGAGAGATAAAAATGCTAATCAGTTCATTTAGCTCTGAAATCAGGGCTGAAGAACTAACAATCTCTGAGAAGAATTTAAGAAAAGTACTCAAATTAGATAACTTTGACAATCAGAAATATTTAAGAGCAGTGTTACTGTGAGTAGAAAGCGATGACTATTACTATGAAACGCACTATCCACAACACCATCAGTCAGCTCTGAATCGATGAGAGATAAAACAGAAAAATGAAATAAAGAATCCTGTAAAGTTTAGAATGAAAAA
This sequence comes from Didymodactylos carnosus, assembly GCA_905250885.1. Lineage (NCBI taxonomy): Eukaryota > Metazoa > Rotifera > Eurotatoria > Philodinida > Philodinidae > Didymodactylos > Didymodactylos carnosus. The sequence continues at coordinate 15,170 of CAJNOQ010000530.1, read as the reverse complement.
GAAGGAACTTCAGAAACGGACCTTTTTTGGTTTTATTTGCTGATCTTATGAAATATGAAAAGGATCAAACATCTCCCCAAAGAGGAAACAGCTGATTTTTGAATTCTTTTGAATTTCGTCGATTTCCACTGATTTTCATCGATTTTCACCAAATGAAATCGATGAATCACTGAAAATCAATTAATTTTGGGTCATTTTCGACTGATTTTGGGTTGATTTAAATCACCTGTTTATCCCTGCATCTCACACTAGTTTTAGACTAAATTAAATTTTTTTCACATCAATAACCGAGTAGATTTTCTATTTTTGGCAAGGGATACTGCCAAAAGTTTAAGAAAAATTTTGAAACTAATATTATTTTCCTATGGAAATTTTTTTTCACTATTTTGTTTGGATATTTTTCCTAAACTTTTGGCAGTATCCCTTGCCAAAAATAGAAAACCTACTCGGTTACCGAGTATGCCGAATACGAAAAAGCACTTTTTCGCAACTATAAATGAACGTTATTTTTCTATCGGTGTTATGTTGCATTCTACCTGATTTTCATGTTGACTTCCAATCTTGACTGCTCCGAACCAGTCTTACGTAATGGCATGATGAGAAAGACTCGCCATCTATCCGGATCAGAGATGAAATTTTAAAGAAAAATAACGATTAAAATGAAACTTTTGTCAAAACTCAACTTATAAGTAGTAGCATCGAGGGCTGACTAAGAAAACAGAAAGTTATAAGTAGTGAGATTATGTGTGTTTTATCTATACTTACTGTTTTCTGTTAAACCAATTTGTTCTCCATTTTCGTCATAAAATTCAAGTCCGTTTAAACCCACATAATATAAATCCCCATGATTAGATAAAATATGAAATTCATAAATGACTGATTCAATTAGTTAAAGACATTATGAAAACTATAATCAACTTTATCTTTTAATATGAAAGTAAAAAAGGATACATCCATTTGGCATTGATATATTCGAATCATTCTCCCTATTAATCGGCTGAATTTTTGATGATCTAAAAATAAAAAACTTCTATGTGACTAAAATAAATTTTCAGTTTACTTTTTATCATAATTCAATATTTATTCAATTATAAACAATACTTTGTGTCATTCTGTTTTGTATTGGAATTCTTGCTTTGACTATATTCAGTTTTAGCGTGTGCAAAAATTATTTCTTGACAAAAATCAAAATAACAGTGACCAGGGGCTCGACGAATCAGAAAACCTTGTCTTGGCGATATAATTTTATCATTTAATTGAACATGAAGACGTTTAATCTAAACATATATGAGACAAACGTCATACATTAACTATTAATTCAACTCAAAAAATATACTCACTCCACAAAATGTATCGTCCGACGATTTGTTATAATTCCATAATCGAAGTCCATGTAAACGTTTTTTATTACTCAACGAGATAACAACTCGAATTTTTTCATGTTTCAAAAATGGAGTTAACCACATGTGATTCTCGGAAGTTGTCACATTTTCTCTGTCAAATAATCTTGAAAAGAAAAAAGAAAAAAAAAAATTTTGTTCTCAATTGACATTTCGTGCTAAGAATTTAACGTACTTGTCTAATGTTTGATTATCTTTTGAATTATTTGGTGAAATTACATCAAAAGATTGAATGACACATTCATTATCAGATGTATCAACAATTTCTAATCCAGTTAAACCAACGTATCCATCATCTCCCCAATTTTCAGTTATTGTTAAAATAAGTTCTAATTGAATAATGAAAAATAAATAGGAGTCTGATACTCATATCAAATTCTTTTGAAACAACTACTCACTATTTCCATAAAATTCTGCTGTATCGTTCGCTCCTGTTGATCTCAAGGCTGTAAATGGCCGTCTTAATGTGGCTCGAGTCATTGGACGCACATCATTTCCCGCTGTAGGTGGTCGATTATTATTCTCGTTATCATCGAGTGGTACTTCCTGATCAACATAAATTGGATCATATTCAGCAATTTTTTCTAATATATGATCATCGGTAGTGTACAATATAGTTTCACCATACGAAGAGAAATCATTTGTCGATTGTATTCCTCCACATGCTTGACTAATCTCTCCACTGAATATTGAACGACCATCAAGTGTAATCTCAATATCTTTGGCTCCACGTGCCGAATATATTCGAGATTTATTATAATTCTAAATTAATAAAATTATGTGTACAATAAAACTAAGAATCTATAGTTTTAACCTTCGAAGATTTATAACTGATAATTTCAATAAATTTTTTTTTGGTGTAGGTACGATTAAAGTAGCAAAAAAATATCAATTTTTTTATTTTCTTCATCGGTGTCTATAAAAATATTTTAAAATCACAGTTTCAAACAGATTAATCGTTCAATGGTAGAGATACGAATTTCTAATGTTCATTCACACACGAGAAAGCAGACAATTATCAAAAAAATCCTTGAGTTTAAACGTATGTTTAGAGAAACTTATAAGTCAATTATAGTCAGGACTATAGATTTTTTTTGCATGTAGAATAAAATGGTACAGTTTTAAACCAAAAATAATTTTTGGCATGTGAAAAACGCTCGATCAGCTTACGAAGATTCTTGTAACTTCTAAAAGTGAGATCGTAGTAAAAAATGCTGTCTATAATTTACCCAAATTCGTATCATCGCTATTCTTGATGGTTGTTCAAACGTGATATAAATAAAATGATCACGACCGGCTATAAACGGTGCTAGCCACATATGAATATCATCACGTGTTTTATTAACACCATCAATTAAATTTCCCACTACTCTTGGATCATTACCGTATTCTGGCAATATGTTAATATCGGGTGGATCGGCCGTTATCTTCAAAATTAAAAAAAATTTCTATAAATAATTAATTTTTTAACAAAAATAATCAATTTACCTTTCGAATGACAACTGGATAACCTTCACTTGAAAATATTTCAATTCCATTTAATCCGATGTAATGTCGATCGCCCCATGACGACTTTAAATTAAACACTAACTGTTGACCTTGAGGTAATTCTGGTATCATAAACGTATCATCATCAACATGAGCGTTGTTTTCTTCCTCTTGCTGTTGTTCATCTTTTTTCACATTTTTAAAATAATCTTCCACTGATTCATCTAAAATGAGAACTACTTAATATTGTACACGTTTGTCATCATCCGATGTCTGAGTGACTCCGCTATTTAACACGTTTCAGTATCATATTTTTTGCTATCAACAAAATTGAATAGATTGTTTCATTTTTCATCGGTAGAGGGTTTATGTGAGAATTATAAGCATTCTTCGCGTTTTTGTTACAATTTAGTGAGAAGTTGGAAGTTTTTTAAGTATTTTGAAAACACAGTTTTATTTGGTGATTGATGTAATACGCGTTCCGTTTATACTCTGTATGAGAGAAGACAATTCAAACAGCTGAAAATCTACGAGATGGAACTTAGTCTATGAAATGTTATAATCACAAGAAAATTTCTTGTTTACAATGTCATTTTGAACAATTGCAATTATAGTTGATACAAGCTAATGAGTTAAAAGAAACACAAAATTGCGGTATGGTTGAATAAGTATGATCATTTAAATGTCAGTTAATCTAAGTCTGTAAATATATAAATGACTCTTACTTATGTCGGTGTTTTCTAACATTCCACGATGTCTACGCCCAAATAAATCGATCTGAGTAATAGAACGCTCAAGCCAATCGGATGCTGGACTGTTAGATTCTAGAAAAAATTAAATATTCTCAAATCAGTTTAAAATTTACATTTCTCTCTTACATACCATTACGATTAGCTGCAAATGGCTTTCGATCTTTATTAATCGACAATAAATTACTTGATTGATGAGATGAGAAAACATCTGCAGGCTTTTTTTCGTCAAAATCGAGATCAGATGTAACATGAAATTCTCTGAAAGTAGTTGAAACACTGTTAAGATAAAATTATTTTTGTACAAAGAGTTTATTTTATACTTTGGTGCTGGAAAATTTTCTAAATCGAGACTATCAACCATTTTTGTCGGACGTCTCTGGGGTGCTTGATATGCATTACTTGTATGCTTTCTTAAATCTGCTCCAGCAAGTCGGCGTGGTGGTAAACCTAAAAGAACAAATTGTGCCACTATAGACATCGTCTGTCACAAAATTAATATATATATATGATTAATAAATAATTAAACAGAATGTCAATTTAGATTTTAATTTATTAACATATATTTATACATATATGAGATAATATCTTACCCGGTCGACTGTCGCTTGCTTTCGACACTTTTTTATTCTCAGGTATTTGATTATTCTCTCGACGACTCATTCTTTTAATGACTTTTTAAAGATTATTATTCCCAAGATCACTGTTACTTTTCTTTTCTCTTTATGAGACAACCAATCAATAGCAGTCAAGTTCAAATTATCATTTGTATACAATTGCTCACTTTCAAAAACAACTTCTGTCTATGATCTTTATTTTTTTTTTCGACTGACTTTTATAATTAAAGCTGAAAAAATTTCACGTGTAAAAAAATATAAGAAAAAATGAAATGAAAATTCTGCAACTGTGTGTGTAGGTCTGATAGTGCGATAGGCTATTGATTGACGTTGTCATGTTTCTTTTCAATTTTAAGTTGAAAAGGAAAAGAACAGGTAATATTTTATTCTTTGTCGAAAAAGCAGAGGAGAGGAAACACAAACTTTTCTTCTCTCTGTTCGGCATATGTCACCGTCAATTACTTCGTTCATCTGGCAAACACATTATGTTCAGTTTCTTTTATTTCCAACACAAAACAGGACGTTCATTCATAAAATCAACTCTTTTATTCGATAAAAAAATATAAACCGTTTATGATTAAATAAAAATTTATGTGAATATTACTGAATATTTCACACACGCATTTCTTACATGAAGAAAAAGAACAAAATATTTGTTTGAAAATAAGTGATAGATTTTACATCAAACATAAATTTCATGTAGTAATTTGCAATTTGAGTTTTACAATTAAAACAATTATTGTTTCAAAAAATAAAACAGTAGCGTATTTTTATAACATAAAAACTCAGTACAGCACAAGAACTATCCAGTTAAACGAAACTTCAACTAAAAACGAAACATTGTTTCAAAAAATCCCAATATATCATTATGTAGTTGTCCAACGAAAACCACTATCTAACTCAAACTATAGCGGAGTGTATCCATTTTTGAAGATCTTCTGATAGATGGATGACGAGGATTTGAAAGTTTCGTTCAGCGATAGCCGAGATTTGGTTTGGAGGCGTCTTCTTCATAACTAGAAAAGTTCAAAAATCTTTGTTAGATGAGGCCTTCTAGAGGATGTTTGAAGAACTGATTTGAACGCTCAAAAAGTTGAAACAGCAATGTGCTTGTTTCTACACATGTGTAGATAGACCAAAGTATCCTCTAAGAAATGAGAGTCATCCGGCCTCTTCATACACCGGGGTTTAGGCGTGGCATCAGATTCTCTGACTTTCTGAGGGAGTAACAAAATATTTAGTTTTGATGAAAAGAGTCTAAAACTGCTTGTTTCACCAAAAATAGATGTTCGCTAGGTGTTTGATGCAAACAGAACGTTGTCGCGAGACTCAGTACGCTCATTAACCTATGTCCCGGTTGTAATCGAGGTTTGTGTAGTGCATCTTAATCTAGTGCGTAACCTCTCAGGAAGTCTCATACCACGCTTAAACCTTGGTGTATGAAGAGGCCGGATGACTCTCATTTTTTAGAGGACACTTTGGTATATCTACACATGTGTAAAAACAAGCACATTGCTGTTTCAACTTTTTGAGCGTTCAAATCAGTTCTTCAAACATCCTCTAGAAGGCCTCATCTAACAAAGATTTTTGAACTTTTCTAGTTATGAAGAAGACGCCTCCAAACCAAATCTCGGCTATCGATGAACAAAACTTTCAAATCCTCGTCATCCATCTATCAGAAGATCTTCAAAAATGGATACACACCATTATAGTTTGAGTTAGATAGTGGATATACATTCTGTGTGTTTTGTCTTTTAATAATTTTGAAAGTATTTGATTCCTAATTATACTTGAAGTAATTTGACAATTATTCTTAGATTCTAACTTTATGCGAGTATTTTTCACTTTCATTGTTACTCAATTGGGTTACACATTAAAATAAGACACTATAGTACTCTAAACTACACTTGAAATTTTTAGTATTATAATGAATAATAAATTTATTATCGTTTAGCTTACCTACCTACCAAGGTACTAGTTGTGAGACCTTCTGGTGGTATCTTAGTGACATTTGACTTATGCTCTTCTTCTCGCTGAGAAAGTATCGTTTTTAAACTGTCACTTAGTTCTTCGATCATTGTTGAATGTTTATTACTGGGTACGAGTTGCTGGTGAGTGTTATTATTGTTGCAAATCTGAAAGAGTACAGCAATTGCGTTATTATTTTTTTATGGCTTACATACTAACAGAAGAATTCTTTGTTTTCAATATCATATGTTACCGAAAGCTTTTCAGTTATGATCTTGCATTCTGTCGAATCATCAGAGGATAAGGCTAAAATAAACCATTAATGATGTAAGAACTGCCATCATTGTGAATAATCTTTATGTTAAATAATGTCTTAACGTGTGAAAGTACACTACATATGTTATGCAGCGTTATACAGCGTTATGTACTGCATTATTATCGCGCATTATCACGTCATTAAAAAAATGTGACATATTCTTACAGACTCGGACATTATTTCACGTAAAAATTTTTCACAGTTTAATTGCTAACGTACGCCTGTTAAGAATAATACGTACACACACGGTTTAATAAACAATTATCGTGGGATTCAACATCATCATGATCATCGTCAGTACTGCTTTGAGATAAATCAAAATCGGATTCATAATCATCTAAATATTTGTTCAAATGATGTATGAAGCATAAAAAAGACAACTAAATGTTAAAAAAAGGGCATTTGGTCATTACAAGCAGAACCCTTAGGACTATTATTTCTTACTTAAAGAAAGAATAAGAAGAGATGATGGACACACTAATCTACCTTCATTTTGATACGAGTTAGTATTTTCTTGAGGTGTACCAATTGTCTTTACACACCAATTGGGTAACCAACTTTCTTTTACGTTGACTGGTTTAAAGTTATAGAACGGTACATTATTATAATTCGCTTTTAATTGACTAGAATTTAATTCAACTGGTTGTTCATCCCAAGCTTTTCTTGATTGACCAATTTTCAAATTTGGAGAATGTGCTGACTGTGTAGTATTAAAATGTTGGTCGTCTGACTGGATTTGCTGTTTTACATATAATGATTTTACGCGACTATCATGATTTGTTGCTGGCGACTGATGAAGATTCATAGGAAGATCAACGATAGTTGATCCTTGTGTAGTTTTTATTTTTACTATGGGATTATTATTCCACTGACGACGCGACGACGTTGAAAATTTGTCGCTATGAGTATTATTATTTGCATTATTTATAGCAGATTTTGTCGGATATTGAAAATCAGAAGAATATGGTAGAAGAAAATCTAAATTCATTGGAGCATGATTTCGATTGCTACTGCCTGCAAAAGAAATTAAATTTTTACGTAAGAAAAAAAGAGCGAGAGGTTTACCTTGTATCGATGGTGGACGTTTTGGTGGTGTATGGTGTGCCCCATTAAGGTACAACTGAAATCCTGTCTCACGACGTTTTAAGTTATTCTCTTGCTGACGTTGTTGACGTAATAATTTTATCAATCTGTTTGATTAAAGAAAATCATGGTTATAATTAGTACAAGGAAGCTCACTTGAGGCGCAATACCTCAAAAAACATAATAAGGGTATGTATTTTACTAAAAGAAATTCCTTCTCCCAAATTTGGAAATCTGCTATACAAATGTCTTAGATAGTCTAGTGAAAATGAACGCGGTTGAATTTACACACATTGAGCAGAGTTCTCCATCAATCACGTTTCTCAAATGTTATTGCGTGTTCCAGGTGTGTACAAATCCAGATTTCAAAGTATGCAATAGATTGCACAATCATTTTTCAGAGAGAACTCTGCATTTTTCTCTTACATACAAACTTGATCATTGAAAATACACTGGAATACGTCTCAGCATCCTTTTATTTTCTTACGCTTTCCGTGTGTTCAATCCTTGTTTCGTTCGAAAAATAGTTATGATAAAAACCAAGAGAAATTGCAAATATTTGTTTTACCGTACTTGTTTCTCTCTTGCAAATTTATCAGATAGTTCTCATGTTTGGTAGGTACATCTTCTCGATGAGCTTGAAGCTGCAAATAATAAACATGACGCTTATGCAATATGTTGATAGAAAAGAAGTCCTACCGCACTCTGGCTTCTAACGATACGCGGTGAACCATCCATTTAATCTTCTATACATAAACATTTACATTAAGAAATTTATATTATTATCGAACGCTTTTAACGCCATGACAATATTTAACATGCACCTGTTACTATGGCAAATACTGATTTGGGTGCAACACGTTTATGCATAATATTTTAGGATATGGTTTATTAACTGACTAATACTAATTTATCACAAGAAGAATAAAGGACATAGCTACAAAGCTTTTGTACAATGTAGCAACTTTCTGACACATTTCGCCTTTATTTGATTAAATGAAGCACAGCCGGGCACCGATTGTGAAAGCCAACCAGAACCGTTCGTGATGGCGACAGGCGACTGAGTAAATATATAATTGTTCGCCGTCTTTTTCCTTGTTTTTTTCTATCATATTTTAATACATATGAGAGCAAATTGTTTAAATGAGGCATAAAGTATGATAGAACGTATTTTTTGTCAATTCGTACACTTTATTGCTGTAGAGAAGCGTCAATAATGGCTCAATAAAGTTATATTGAAACGAAAAAAACTTTATATTGAAAAATCTTGTGTGCATAATTCTTATCTTGGCCTTTGCAGCGGGAAGAAATGGACATTAATACATCACAAAAGAACTTTTTCAGTTGTAGCGCTAAACTGAGAGCTTTTTTGAACATATCCAAGAGAATATATGTGTGGTACAGATAGATTTCACAAACCGAAAATGATAATAATGATATACTAATGAAATACTATAATAATGATCATAAATACTTTTCCTAAAGAACAAATTTAAATGGGTGATACAACTCTATTCGACTTCTTCCTCGAAGGGTTCAGAGTTCACTTTTGACTTTTGCTGCGACTATCAAGCAATTGCTCGTGAGAGATCTGTAGGATTTTCAGTCCTTTAGCAGATTTTGGCTGTAGACGAAATTTGATGCAATTCTTATTTCTACAACACATTCATTGTTTCTAAAATCATGTTGTCTATCTTCTGGCCCCATTATTTTTCCCTTTCATCGTGACGTATTGTATTCAAAAATAAACAACAAACAGCTAAAGATTTGATTAGTTGACATTCCTGTACTGTTTCGATACTAACATCAGACAGAGTACCTTGACATTGAATTAGTGAAAAAGAGCGCATTTTAGTAGAATGAACAGTTTTGATTGTTTTTTGTTATTAAAACAGTTATAAACTGCTTATGCCTAACTGGCATCGCATTATTAAATCAATTATTTGCCTGCTTCTATACTACTGGTAGGCAGATCTAACCAAAGATTGCTAATTAAAGTCTGCATTTTTAAAAAAAAGCTTTTTCCTCACGATGTTAAATTTTCTTTTATCAATAACAAAGTTCTGTAATAAATTGGTATTCTGTTTTAGATAAAAAGGCCGAATGACGACTTTGTCTGGCTTGTCTGTTCAGTGGGAATGGGAAGGTAATGTTTCTAGTTTTAAGCATAGTGCAATTTAAAAAGATTCATAAATTATAATTTCAGTGATGTAAACTAACATTTTATTTTAGGTGACAAATCTAAGTGGCAGCAATATCCTTCTGAAAACCAAAAGGAAATATCAGACGCATGGGAACAAGGAAAAAAATTGGTAGGCTGTACCATACCTTCTGCTCATTAAAATATTGTTTTCTTCTGCGATTATAGGTTGAGATAACACTTGCAGATGGGGTCAACATGATGGTCAAATTCGATTCAATGGTACTCATACTCAAAGTTTTCATTAGGTCTTGATCATAATACTTTCTTTTTATTCTATTTTTAACAGATCCACGTGAATCAGAAAACAAAATTTCAACGTCGAATGCGATTATGTATTCAAATTGAAGAGAAAAATGGTAGTTCTTGTTTCTGCTGTCATATTGTTTTTACAAACATGTTGGTTAGTTAGAAGATATATCTGTATATTTTTCATTTATTTTTGAAGAGTTTCACGTGTATGAATGGCAAAACGAACATTCGAAATGGTGTCCTTACGATGTTACGATTATGATGACTATAGCTGATGCTGTGAAAAAGAAAAAAAAGTTTATATCATATATAGTCGATGAGAAAAATTATGAAATTGATTTAGATAAGATGGTACAAATCAATAAAGATACTGGAGTTAAAAGAAACGTGCGTTGTGTTAAATCAAGTAAACAATTGGTTTTTATTTTTTCTCACAGATTAGTAAACAAAATTTGTTTAGCGGCTGTTATTCCATCCCCAACAACACAATCAAAACGCTCTATATCGTCAACACCTACAGTAAATACACGAAAACGTTCGTTAGAAGAAAGCGGTAACGATAAAGAACGTGGTGATACGGTCACGAATAAAAAACGTGCAATTTCTTCTAAATCAACACAAAATCAACAAAAAAACACAAGTAAAACTAAAGAATGTTGATAGAAGTTTTAGTGCCACTAGGCTTGTTTATTTAGTGAGAACAATAACGACTGTTGCTGGAAAAGTACCAGTTGATCCCGAATGTACGGAAGTTAGTACAACACATATTTATTGTGAAGGTGAAGATGTTTGGGATTGTATGTTAAATCAAGTAAGTTTTCATAATCTAATATCACATTGTTATGTTTACTGCATGTTTTCTTTTTGTGTTAAGACAGATCTTGGCAATAATAACAATAAATATTATCTTATTCAGCTTTTAGAATATAATAGTAAGAAACTATATTATGTTTGGATGCGTTGGTAGGTTTTATTTTTCAACGAATTTTGAACGTTTGATTTGCTAAATATAAAATTTATGTTTATTTCAGGGGTCGTGTTGGTAAAACAGGGCAACATGACTTGAAATCATTGGGACCTGATCTTGATGGTGCAAAAAGAATATTTTGCAAGAAGTAATTTAAAAATTTATTTCAGTTTCGCTTGTTCAGAATAAATTAGTAAACGTAAATATGAATTGTACGAAAAAATCAACAATATTTATTTTATTAAAAGATATATAAGAACTTTCGACTCAAACTAGAGTCACCATCAGTAACATACAAAAAGAAAATCACGAATATGTAGTAAATTAAACTGCTACATCATTCATTTTCTTTCTAGTCTCTTTTTGTATAGAGAGAGAGAAAAAGAAAGAATTTTCGTTTTCTTTTAAATACTTCTATATGTTTTCTAGTAAAATGAATATTGTTGATCTTCTCGTACAATTAATATTAAAACTTATCCTATGAAGAAAAAACCGAGTGTTATTTCCTTGATAGATTTAGTGATAAAACAAAAAATGAATGGTATCATCGAGACACATTTGAGAAAGCTCCAGGAAAGTACGATTATATCAAACTGGATTTTAATGCATCAGTATGCTTACTCAATTATCGAAAACTATGCAGAAATATTGGTAATATTTTGGTTTTGGTAGGATGTGGAAGAAAAGAAAATGAAAAAAAATGTCGAACAAAAACCTTCGCGTATTATACCAGAGTCACGTCTTGATAAACGTATTCAAGATTTGATTAATCTTATTTGTAATATTCAAGCAATGGAAGATACATTAATAGAAATGAAATATGATGCACAGAAGGCTCCACTTGGTAAGGATTGATATCTTATGTGCTCTTCTATTTATAAATCACTATTTTGGCTTCTTTTAAGGAAAACTTTCTATGAATCAAATTAAAGCTGGTTATTCGGCATTGAAAGAAATTGAAACATGCATAAAAGCAAATAAATTGGATCGTACACTTGTTGAAGCTTGTAACAAATATTATTCACGAATTCCTCATGATTTTGGTATGAGAACTCCACCAATAATTAGAAATCAAGCTCAATTGAAAGTTGAAATTGAATTATTAGAAGTATGTGGAAAAGTCTATTTGTAACTCTTTATCATGAGCATTATTTGTTTGTTTTTCATTGTAAAGACATTGACTGATATTGAAATAGCTATTCAAACATTGCAAACAGATTCGGATAAACTGAATCCAGTTGATCAACATTATGAACAACTACATTGTGCTATTCGACCAGTTGAGAAAACAGAATCAGTGTATAAAATCATTAATGATTACTTACAATCGACACACGCCAAAACACATCAACAGTATAAAATGGAAATTGAACAAATATATGAAGTTAAAAAAGAAAACGATGCTGAGCAGTTTAAAGATGTTGGAAATAAGTAAGATTCAAAACTGTTAACTCTAACTTTTGTCTTGGTTAACGTAATTTTTCAATTATTTTAGAATGTTACTGTGGCACGGTTCACGTCTGACAAATTTTGCTGGTATTATAGGCCAAGGATTGAGAATTGCGCCACCAGAAGCACCAATGACTGGTTATATGTTTGGAAAAGGTGCGTAAAGAGTTAGTGTAGTTTTGTTATTTATACGACTTCTGTATGTATGTCTTTAGGCTTATATTTTGCTGATATGAGTTCAAAGTCTGCCAACTATTGTTATCCAACTCCAAATAAAAATACTGGCATTGTTTTATTATCAGAAGTGAGTATTCTGAATTTTTTTAATGTAGATGATTGAAATTTCTCTTTGTCTGATTAACTTTTATGTTATTGACGTCTCTATCCATTAAATCATTTTGCTTCTTTATAATATTTCAGGTATCATTGGGAAAAACAAATGATTTATTGGCTGCAGATTGTAATGCTGATCGTTTACCAAAAGGCACTTCATCTGTCAAAGCACTTGGTCAAATTGCTCCAAATCCAAAAAATTTCATAACATTGTAAGAATTATTGTTCTCTTTGTCTTGCTTTTCGTTGACAAACTCATTCTACGCTTTTACTTTTAATTAGGGATGATATGATAGTTCCTATGGGTCCCGGTGAAGAGACACAAGTTGTCAATCCACAAGGTTATACCTTGAATTATAATGAATACATCGTATACGATACAAAACAAGTTAGAATGAGATACCTCATAAAACTAAAGTTTTTGTTCAATTAAAGATAGTTTGTCAATTTTAAGATGCTTATTTTATTAGTAATGTGTCTTTTGTACATTTTTTTTGTACTCATGCATGAAGCACTTTATTCTATGTTAATCACATTTATTTTTCCTGCAATTATCTAACTGTGTTGTAAAATATATACTTATATTTTCTTGTGTTTTTATTTTGTCCATCTCTGAGTCTATTTTTGGGTTATCTATCCCAAACATTATTCTTTATTTTTTGGTAGTAATAAAGAACCTTGTTTATCTTTTGACAAAATCTATTGATCAATCAAACAGCAAACAATTCCACAATTATCCAAACTCCAAAGTAATATACTCTTATTTTCTAGAATGTTTTTGATTAAGAAACAATGATATACTTTTGCGAATTCCGAATTTGACAGTTAGATGCTTCAGACTTAAGTTTAACAATACTATCTGCTTTTTAGTAAATCTGTACTGTATACTATCTGCTTTTTAGTAAATTCCAATACACGATCCCCGGAGCTGACCAGTTGTACATTCATACAATTGTGTTCGATTATCCCTAAATGTATCAAACCTGTAATTCTGATTATAAATTTCATCGCGTAATGGAGTCAAATCTAAATCATCCAGAGTATCAGCATTGAATATATCAATTAAATCGAGCTCACGCTCTTTCAATCGATTAACGCTAGATATAATGCTGGAGGATTTTTTTCCATTTCTATTAGATTTGTCTTCTTTTCGACTATAATCATCCCCGTCATCATCCGGAATCTGTTTTATATCGTACACATATGTATTAGTACTCCTAATGAATAATATCACTAGAAATTGATCCAGTGACAACCCCATATCGGGTGTAAATCTAATATCTAATATGATGAATGTGTCTGCACCATCCAAAACAAGCTAATTATTTGATATTAAGTCTTTGTATCGGCGAACAATGCTTACTTTCAACCTGTAATATGAGAATTTCATTAATCATGTCGATAGACATTTTGGATTTGTTCAGGGATTATTTTTTTCTTATTTACTCATCGTTTTTGCAAAAACTGAGTCGTGTGATCTAGAGAACTACATAGAGACCTTGTAGAGACATTCTGAAAACGCGAGATAGCTCTTTGGGTACTGAATGTGGATCATTTCACGTTCTATTTTTAAACAACCGTCCAGATTCGGCGAGATGAGTTCCACAAGTGGAAGAAAAATGTATCTTGAACTTCGAACTTTTTAATTATTATTCATTGTCCGGTGCCATATTTTTTTATTTTTAGACAATTGAGAAATGAATGTGTACATATCTTCTAATTAGTGAATTTCTGTTTCCACATACATACATCTAATAAAAGGTATACTAAGTGATTACCAGTTCTTTAAAACATAGAAGACACACCAAAGAATGATTTTAAAAGTTTATTCATTGATTGTTGAAACGGTTTAGAATAATCACAATAAGAAGAAAGAAGGACCGATAATAACTTCGCTGAAATTGCTACAAGTCTTTTTATAATATTTACTGCTTCTTATCCTTTATGTATTTGCCAAAAGGATGGTTTACTCTGGTGTTATGTCATCTAAGCACATGGCCTCAAAAGTGTGCTGGTTTTCTTGTTGATTGATACTGTGAAAATTTACTGTTTAAACATGTGCCGTAATGTTCGATAATTGGAAGTGTCCACATTGTCTATCGATATCGCAACTTGTGCGAAGTACAATTGGATTCTAGTTTGTTTTTTATTTGTGAATAATGATGCATACTCAGGTTAGAGAGCAGAAAAGAAAATCTGTATCACTGTAGAGGTCACACGGTGACGGTATCAACAATCCATGATTTATCAGTCTGTACTATATTACTCAATCGCATAGAATATTCGGTACATATAGTTGTTTCTCTACTATAACTAATGGCTGGGAATAGTGGCGTGTTCCTGTAACT